>JADDTR010000017.1:506788-648792 GCA_015345905.1 Aotearoamyces nothofagi | reverse complement strand
CCCCCCCCCCCCCCCCCCCCCCCCCCCCCCCCCCCCCCCCCCCCCCCCCCCCCCCCCCCCAGCGGGTTGCCGCATAGCAGCGAGGGCAATCTCACTGATCGACCAAGGACGATCTGAATATCATGGGTCTACGGGATTGTTCAGGGGAGGGGATAGTAGGATAGTACAGAACTCGCAGCAGATGGGCAGATGCATTGCGATTCCTATAATACATGCGGGTAATATAACACCGCTTCAGTGCGGTAGTCGCGATCTCCAGGCCCTCCAGCGGCCAAGTTCACCATGTATACCCGTAAGGGGAACCGTAACAGACTTGAGGAAACAATAGGAACGCATCACTTATGCGAAGAAGATAGCAGCGAGGCCAACAATGCCAGCGACAACGGCAGAGCTGCGTAAGGTGGATGCACTACCCGTGAACGAGGCCGCGGTGGCGCTAGCGACAGTGGTTGTGCTGCTGCTAGATGAAACTGAAACGGCGCTGGACCTCGTGACGCCGGTTGAGGTTGGAATAGCTGCTGTGGTGACAGGAGTAACTGTGGTTGAGGTTGGAATGGCTGTTGTGGTGACAGGAGTAACTGTGGTTGAGATGTCGGTTTCAGCATTCTCGCATGCATAGACTGTGACAGTCGAATATGAGGAGGGAGTTGTAGCAATGCTATCGACAGCAGCTTCAATGGGGGCGGGGGATTCGGTGCTCGACGCGCTAGAGAGACTAGAGCTGGAGCTGGAGCTGGAGGTCGATGGCGTGTTTAATGCAGAGCTGGATGCAGAAGGGGCTAGAGCCACGGTTGAGGATGTTGTAGCAGTAGAACGTATGACCGTGGTATAGAGGGTATTTGTAGTAGTAGTGCTCCTGGTGTTTAGTATTGAAGTGTCTGATGCGGCAGCTACTGATTCCAAAGCGACCAAGCCATTAAAGCGACGTGCCGGAGTAGATGAGGCATCTACAGCTACAGCTAGTGAGGTGGCGGTCTCGGCAATGGCAGCAACAGCAGCAACAGAGCTGGCTGCTACTGGTGAGGTTATGGCTTCGACAACACAAACATCAGCAACAGAGCTGCTTGCTACTGGCAGGGTGCTGGTTTCTGAATAAGCAACAGCAGCAACAGAGCTGCTTGCCACTGGTAAAGTGGTGGTTTCAGCAACAGCAGCGATAATAGAGCTGCTTGCTATTGGTAAAATGGTGGATTCGGCAACAGTAGCAGCAACAGAGCTACTCGCCACTGGTAAAATTGTGGATTCGGCAACAATAGCAGCAGCAGAGCTACTCGCCACTGGTAGGGTGCTGGTTTCGGAATAAGCAACAGCAGCAGTAGAGCTGCTTGCTACTAGTGAAGTGGTGGATTCCTCAACAGCAGCAGCAGCAGAGCTACTTGTTGCTGGAGAATTAGAGTTGGCAGTGTCTGCCGCTGAAGACGAAGACCCAAAGTTTGACGATGCAGTAACTGACAATCCATCACTGATTGTAACCGAGTTGACAATAACTACATCCCCATCCACACTCGTAACATTGACATCGACGGATGTGGTTCCTGTTCCGCTGGAGATTTCAAAGAAGTTGTACGTCTGTCTGGTCGTGGATATCCACGTGCTTCCACCATCAGTACTGACTTCCAAGCTCGCCACGGCCTTGTTGGCGTTAACAACTTGCATACTGAACCAGTAAGCCGAAACGCCCTCCTTGTTGTGCAGTTGCAAAGGTGTGGTAATAGGACAGTCGATGTAATCCCAAGTCACATCGATAACACCAGCGGATGCATCAGCCAATTGAGAAAAGGCATCCGAAAAAAGGTCAAGGTGGTTGGTTCCACAGCCAGGACACTCGTCTACGATCTATAGATTGTCAGTAATGCACATTAACTCGAGAAGATATGCCGGCATAGGATGCATACCATAGCAGTAATATTGTTCCCAGATGGTCCAGTCACAGTAATGCAAGCACCACAGTTCGCAGCAGTATCCCAGTTGGAATCCGAAAGCGCAGTACCATATATGTCAGATGGAAGAGTGTACGTGGAGAATGAGCATGTACCACCGGCGACATTGCCACCGTAGAATGTAGCCTGTCCAGACAGTGCTCTAGATGTTAAAGAAGCGCCTCTCGCCAAGGCCAGCAAGCCTAAAAAGGCAATTGTATACGAGAAGTGCATAGTGATAATATCTCAAGAGATAGGTGATCAACACAGATATGTAGATTGAGACAAGAAGAGAAGATATAGCGCGCAAATCAAAAAATGAACGGACGAAGACTGAGCTTCCTGTGTCGAGGGAAACCAAACAATGAGATTAGAGAGCGGACGCGAGAGGAATATAAGAGAGGTTTGGAAGGAGATGAAGGAATAAACATGACACCTGATGGTGGGGATCGTAAGTGCACAGACTGTCGCCGCCACGAACATCAGCGATAGTGGACATGGTGATGGAAATGTCGTAGCAGGCGCCTGTAATCTGGAATATATTAAGGTCGTTTCACCTACAGAAGAAGGCAAAGAGGCGGCTGCCAGGGGCTGCTGGATCGCGCCACGGCCTCCCTGGTGCTCCTTTCACAAGTGCAGGCAAGAATGAGGCACTCAGGAGGTTTGCAACGATGGCACGAGATATTGAGGCTCCTTGGCCACCGGCATAGAGAAGAGATGTCGAGGTATAATAATGAGGCTGGTGGAGTTGTAATTGAAGGCAAGGTGGAGTTGGAGTCGGTTGGGTGGCAACAAGGGTAAACGAAACGTACTCGGCGAGTAACTCGGCACCCGTTGTCGCTGTTCCGCCCCCTTCCCCTTCCCCTTTCCCTTCCCATATAAATGACACCTCTAAAGTGTCTACACTCGGCATCCAGCAAGAGAGTCGGTTCCGGATCACGTCTGGCAAATCGTCCCACTGTGGTATCCACAGCCTGCAGAGACCATTCTCTTCAAGAAGGCTGTGGCCCATTGAATGGAATGAAATGAATAGAATGGCCTTGGACCATCGTTGCAGTCCGGTCCGACAGGCGTAGACCGAACGAATGCACGTGTATACAGAGTGCAAACCATGCCATAGTACACAGTATACCTGGGTGCATATCCATATCACACCATGCAGAATCCATCTGTCCACGGCCAGAACTGCCGGTATACAGCTGCCAGCCGGCAACAACTTGCATACTTGCATTATCTCGCCATTCAGGATTCTCCGAGTCTGCTTGAAAGCCTAGTTGGCAGCTTGGCCTCCAATTCTACTGTACAGAATGCTTGTACACGTCTGGTCTATATACAGGCTCACAGTTCTACCTGCCCTACATCCCGCCACAGAAGGTATCGGCACACGGAATTCACTACAGTGTACGCAACGCAAACAGCGCCTAACGAGTAACATGCCGACCTCGCCCACCACGCCGACAACGCCCATTTGCTGACTTGGCCACGACAGGACTTATAATGCCGTTGCTGCTGTTCTGCAAATCTTGAGATCAACCGCCATCAATCGCTCACATAAGTAACCTTCATTCGCTGCATATACAACAGACGCCAGCACCTGTTTTGCCACGTGACTTCGGCGCGCAGAGGCCGCTCAGTACCACTACGATGTCTGTCGTGCCTGTCACGGCTCTCCCTCGCCATCTGCTTGCAGCACTCTCTTTGACAAATGATGTTTCCACGACCTCGTTGCAGGCCGATCCCCGTATCTCCTATGCGGCCTTCGTCCCAGATGTCCACTACGCGCAATCTGCTGGTGATCCCAAACTTCCCGTCCTCGTAGCCGTCCATGGCAACGGCCGCACTCACATGCGCTATGTAAATGCCTGGAAGAACTTTGCAAATGAGCACCGGTGCGCAATCATTGCGCCGCTGTTTCCCACCATGGTCCAGGGGCCGCTCGATCTCGATGGCTACCATTATCTAGGCAAGCCTCCGTCCGCTCACCTACCCGCTGTAGTAGCGTTGCTCAAGAACCAAGTTGAGGTTGATGGGCCGGAGCATAAGCCGATCTGCTACGATCTTGTGCTCCTGAAATTGTTGGACGAAGTGTCCATCCGTTGGCCGAGCCTTGACACGTCGAAGTTCTTCCTCTCGGGCTTCTCTGCTGGTGGGCAGTTTGCCCACCGTTTCATGTACCTACATCCTGAACGTCTTTTGGGCGTGAGCGTCGGCGCACCAGGCACTGCTACATTGTTAGACTTCAACAAGCCGTGGCCTCTGGGGGTTCAAGATCTCGACGTGGTCTTTGGAAAGAGTGCCGATCTCACTGAGTTGAAAAAGTTACCCATCTTTGCTATAGTTGGTAGCAAAGATTTGGGTGGGATGGCACAGGCCATCAGGAAACTACTAAAGGGTGATAATTATGGTGCCGACGATGAAAAGGAGGTCACTAGATTGGAACGGTTACAGAATCTAGCCAAGCATTGGAGTGAACTAGGGCTCAATGTAGAGGTGAAAATCGTTGATGGTGTTGGACATTCTATGGAAGGGGTAAACCAGTATAACCAAGAGTTTATGGCGCCTCTTGTACAGGACTGGTGGGATAATCATAAAATCTAAAGCACATTATTATTGTTTATAGAAGGCACCGACGGTTCCACGGCCGCATATAGGACATCTTCAGCTCATTGAAACAGAAATTAGAAACGAATTAAGTATTAGCATATCCTTCGTATAAGCTATTGCTCAGGGAATTTTGCTTTAATAGCTCCGCGTATGATATGAGGTACACGCAAGACCCTCATGCTGAAACAAGGTGCTATGAGACTGGGACAAGCCTTCCAACCCTCTTCATTTAGGGGCAGCCAATGTCCCTCAGCAAGCCTTTCTCAACTCGAACAGTTCAACAGCCGCCTGGATAGCCTCTTCCGCCGATTCACAAAGCCGATCCATGCCACATGCCATCATCAGATTATCAATGAGCGGCGCACTCTCAAATTCCTCCACAGACATCCCAGCAACATCTCTCAACCGCCCATCCGGACCCCTCTCGACGGCTCCCCCAAGTCCCAGCACCTTCTCCACATACGTCCTCTTATCCGCCGTATAGCCCACGACGATCTTGTCCAGCGCAGCCGCCACACCCATCTCATACGCCGTGCCCACATCCATCGACGGCCCGCGGAACGGCGTCATGTTCGCCACGACCGCATCGCAGGACCGGATCATGTCCATATTGGCAGTCCTGATGCGCCGCGCCAGGTCGCTGCCGGGCTCGAGGGCGTTATCCATGGGGTACAGGCCCTCGGCGCCGCGCTTCGCGCATGTCGCCTTGAGCGACTCGCCCGCGCCGATGGGGTCGCGCTCGAAGACTTCCGGGCCCGCGAGGTAGATCTTCGGCTTCGGCCCTGGGGGCGTCGCTTTTGTGCTTTCCATCCTTCGTGGCGTGTCAGACCCGAGCCCTGTTGTCGTGCAGGCCGTCTTATCTGGTCGCCGTCGCGGCTGTTCGCGCTTAAAGCGGATACGCGTCTTCGTTGGTACACGGCCGAGCCATTGGATATTAAAGACATCGCCATATGAAATGTTAGGGATAGAAGTGCAGGGTTAAAATCTTCTAAAACATGAGTCATGGCTTACGATAAACCAAGCAAAAGAAACGATCTGTAAATAATGAAGTAAGCCCATAGCTGTACAGCACCTCGATTGACAACTTATAACAAGTATCAGATCCTCCACTTAGTTCTCTATTAGTTTACGTAACTACGTTTCGATATATTTATTATATGTAAAATATATATAATAATGTAACTAATACTACCTAATCGTCGACTATATTAAATATCATATAGTTCATACTCTATAGTCATAGTATTAATATCCTATCTAAACACCTAAGCTACTAACTCAGAGAACATATTTATTCCAACGCTACCAGGAGCCTTCTCGCAAAAATTAAATGCAATACCGCACGAAGATACTTTAGAAATCAGTGAGTATAGCTGTAGCCTACGGGATAATCATCAAGAATTGGAAATTTTAGTAATATTGAAGAGAAGGGTCATGTTCAAACAAGTCTCAAAAGACAATAAAACAGCTATGGTGCGTACATCACTAAACTGGCAATAGAGCACTATCGCAGTTCTTGTCCATCGATGCTCCGTTAGCAGCCTTTATCAGGAACCCCGCAGTTATTTCTGGCATACTCAAGAATGGGCTGTGACCCGCAGAGCATTTCTCTACGAAGTCAAAGGAAGCAGGAGCTTTCTGCCGAGCCATTGCCACCATCCCTTCCTGCGCTTGGATAGGGATAGCATTGTCGTTCTCGCAGAGTAAGAATGCAGATGGGATCTTCCGAAATGGCTCGACTGAGATGGTGGAGTAGAACGTGCGGTAAGAGTGAGGCTTGAGTAAGCTGACCCATTTCTCTGCCTCCGTCTCGGATAGATCATTGTAGAAGACGGTTCTTGGATCCTCGGGCGTCACAATATCGCCCTACGAAGCACCTGTGTTAGCACTGTTGGCCTTGAAGCTCACAAGGGACCAAGAAGCATTTACCTCGACCATAAACCATGGCAAATCCTTCCATCCTAGTCCAGCCATGAGACATCCGCCCTCTGGCAATACGAAAGCAGAAATCCAAGCCATCCGTACAATCTCGCCCTTTCCCTCCTGCCCTTGAACATCCACAAAATACTTCATTGCCTCGCTCCCGCATGCACCACCATATGAATGCATAACCATAACGACATCTTTTCCAGCCTCCAGCAAATCTGAAACCGTCTTGCGAATTATCTCGACGTCGGCGTCGAAGGTTTGCAGTGGTGAAGGACTACCCACCGATGCTAGGCATATGCCCCTGGTCTCGTAGCCGTGCTCGAAGAGGAGCATGGAAGTGGGCTCAAAGCTTTCAGGGCCGTGCCATGCACCGGGAATGAAAACAAAGACGGGCTTAGAATCCGCCATTATTGTGTTTAGGAGAAAATTGAGAGAATTTTTATCTCAAATGGAAGAGAGGAGGATAGAGATGATGATTTCCAGATTGCTTTTATTTGCCTCTGGAACTAGAAAGTGAAAACGGAGAAGGAATGTCTGGCGATATTATAGAAAATGAGAGTATCGACTTAGCTGAATTGGCTGGGCCATGTGCTGAAGACAGGTGAGCCCACCCGAGGGAAACAGCTTTGCATCATTCGTTCGTACAGTACATGGACCTCTTTCATGGTGAGGTTTCTGGTGAAACTGACCCCGGGGGTCTTGCCGCACCGAAGATGATAAGTGACAGCGGGGAACCAGCGGGACTCGCTGTACTGCTCATGCGATGCGTCGGCCGATAGGCGGGAGCGCACTGAATCAACTTCCTACGAAGTACTATCCCCCCTGAATAATCATACCGTCGTTGGTAGCGATCTAGGCAAAGCAGGGGAACGATTATTCAGCAGGGATGATACAACGACCTGGCTCTCGAGCAAGATACTGAATCAGGCAGGCTGTCAGGCCAGCGACATTGGCTGGAGAGTGCGTATATGACAGAGCCTACTTCGGATAACAAAATATGATATACGAGTAAAACTCGAAGCTCGCCTCAGCGAGCCGGCAAACCCGAAACTCAGGTCGGATTGAAGCTACTTTACCGTCTCTCTCCAAGGCCTCTCAGGTAGTTCCTATCTCTAAGCAATACAGCTCGCTCAGAGAAGAGGGTTAGGGTTAGGGCTGTCACTCGCCAGATATCGTGTCTTGCGCTGCGCTCCACAGTCGCGACAGTACTGTATAGTACGGTATAGACAGACGATGCGCACAGACGCATCCCGGCCGATTGTCTTGGGGTTCCTGGGTCGAGGGGCGGCATGTGGGTCGTCCTGTCGCATTGACCTGCAGTGGGCCACTGTCCAATAACTTTGACTCGCGGAGAGACAATCTGTCATCCGCATCTGCAGCTGCCATGGACGTCAATCCAGGCCAGTGGTATTTATAGTAGTACAGAAATACTCTGGGTTGAGCGAGTAGTACGAGGCGAGATAGCGAATTGCTATGAGATTTCCGACTCTATGCTGGCAACTGTAGCATAATCCATCTCTGATCTATCTGTCCTTCGAGTATAGATATGGATCTCAGATATGTGCAGCCAAGATATAACCAAATAGCACTGTATACGAAGTATCGTTGAAAAGCCAGCATATTTCACCACCTACAGTCCCGCAGTTAACTTCAAAAATAATTTATATTCTCATATACTCTATCAAACTACCATCCAAACTTCTCTATGGTAACGTCAATATCCCGTCCATCTCTTACCAATCTTGAACATGCATTTCTTACTGAGCGGCCCATGCTGTCCGGGCCAGATCCTACAACCCTAATTCTCTTGTAATCTCTAAATTTGATAACAATTTCGTCGATAAAAAAGTCTAAATCTGGCCGCCCGACCTCTTGTGTCGCCTGTGGTATAACGAGTTCCACCCCACTGTCTTCTATTTCCTGCAAATCTGATTGACTAACCCAGGACATGTGAGACGCCTTGTGGACCACCCAGATCAGCACGATCTTCTGCTTCCGTAGTTGACCTCCCGAGACTGCCTCAATATCACTCGAACTATTCTTCTTGAGGAGGTAATGAACAAGAGGCCATGCAACCGCGATTCCACTCCCCCCAGCAATAACCATGGCTAGGTCAGAGTCATGCAGCAGATGTCTTGCATGGGCGCTACCATATGGACCGTCAATACGGACGGTCAGACTTCGCCGTCTAGTAGCTTCTCGTAATAAATCCGCCGAGAATCCCTCCTGAGCTCTGATGAGGAGATCTAGACTGGCCTCTTTGTCGGTGGATGCTGGAGCCGGGGAAATAATGGTAAATGGATGCGCTTGGAATAGATGTTTCAAACCAAGTGACGGTGCCGAGATAAAGACGTGGTCAGTTGGTCGCCAGCCTTTAGTGATCCCACTACCCGACAGCACACTGTTATGTTGTAGTCTAATAAGTGCTTCGAGACGCACTGTTTCTCCGTCCTCCATCACAGTAGCGTCAGCTGTGACAGTCACACTCTTGAGGCATATCCTATACGCTACACGATCAATGACAAAAATAATCAGAGCCATGCAGACATATATTTTGGCCCCACGGTGGTGAAAGTACAAAAGGGCCAACGCAGCTATCTGCAAGGTTATATGCAGTGCTAGAAATACTTCATAACACAGCTGACGAAAGCTGGCTAAGGATGTGAAGTATAACACCTCATAGCATACTAATGTGAGGACGCCAGTCCAAACAATTCGCCGCGCTAAATAGCTTGCTAATGCCATACCATGAGGCTTTAGTAATGTATACCAGACACCAAACATTCCTAGAGAATGTAACAATGCCTCTAAGCATAGAACTTCGCCTAACCTTCGATGTACGATATTTGTAGATTCGTAAGAATATCCGGTCAAAAGCCGCAATGGCTGCGTCTTTGCTGCAAAAAGATACAGCAGAGGAAGGTTGGCGGCAAAGACCAGTCCACACCTGTCGGCAAACACAACGAGCAAAGACGTCTCAAATTTGATCTTAAATAGAGTATAAAATGCATTCAAGGCCAAGAAAGCTATTAAGACTACTATAGACCCGTTTGAAGGCAGAGTTTTGTTGACCAGGGGAATCGGTCGAGGCTGATACATTAAAAACGCTTTAATGTTTGTAATTATTGACCTTCGGGGGTAGAAAACTTTCGAAACGGGACCCTCGTATATAAGAGATATTTCTTCTTCTTCGTCGATGGCTTCGGCCTCATCTGGGGGACTTGCTGTACCATCCAACGTACTGCTGTTAGACGATACAACTTCTATTGCGTCTTGTTGATCTTCCATCTCCAGCTCCTGAATATTGTCGTTGAGGTCCTCGCCGACAGCAGTTTCCTCCCTGGACACTCGTAGCCTCATGGCCCTCCTCCTGTACCATCGGATAACATTTTGTGACCAGTGTAGAGCGCTCAAGATGGCAATGAAGCCGAAGATGATTAGATGATAGGTCGAGATTAATCGTTTGGTAAAATCTCTCCCCTCCGCTACACCCGGAGAATGGGAAGAACGGGAAGAAAGCGAATATTGATCTTGCTGTGGTCTGGAACCTTCATCAACCGCTGATGTCCAGGATACTGTCGACATGGAAAAGTATATCGCATCCCAGAACCACTGGGCTTCGGAGGGGTGTTCCATGGCGTGCTGATTGTCGAAACATGGAGAAAGTACCACTGGAAGGAGGGCAGCAGAAGCCGCTGCCACCCATAGCTCCCACAAAATACAGAACCCAGGTTCAGTGGGGAATCCTTCTTCGGTATCGGATCATGGGCATTACACTATTGGCAACTAGCGTATCACAAACGATCAGATAATACTGTTAGGCCCTAAAAAGCGGATCTGATAAGGAACAGACTCTGTAATGGAATACGCGTACAAGCCACGTGCCAGTTCGTTTACGGCTGACGTGATTTGCAGCTCTCCGAGTCTCTCAATCATATCACAAATCCAGATAGTAGGGTTGGTTGCGGTACCACATATATCTTACCTACCGTACAATTTTAATTTCAAGGGGATCAAGGAAATATTTGTATTGTAGAGATTCATGCGACTTTCTCTTCTAGGGGCCGCAATCGCGGTGGGAGAAGCGAGGTGGTGGGTGCAAGGCTAAGAATGGAGGCCTGAAATACCTTATTTCCAGCGAGTCGAGCATTTTGGAGGTGCTTGCGCAACGTTTTTGAGGCAACTCATCTCCAACGACACGATGGCCGAATCCAGTGCTAAGTAAGTAATCGTCTCGGTGCTAATCATCCTATGACTGCATATGGGCTAATAAAATGAGCAGAAGGGATCTCGCTGCCACCAATCCTCGAGGTATACCGTATGCGCCGTTTGTCGACAAGGTCGAAGACTACGTCTCATCACGAGTCGAGGTAGAAGCGACGTTGAAGAGTTTCCAGGAGATGATATCGTATGCTATGTCCACTTACTGGTAGCTGTGTACGTGCTGATGTAGCTACTAGAAAATACCAATTCATGGAAGTCAACCAGCAACGGCGAGCCGCGGGGCTCAAAGACAAGATGCCCGATATCCAAAAGACATTAGACACTGTGCAGTTCTTAAAGACAAGGAAAGTATGTATTAGATCTCCACTGAGAACAAAATATCCTGCTGACGCGCTTCTCACCAGCCAGGTTCCGATCCGATAGAGGCAACATTCGAGCTCAACGATACCCTTTATGCGAAAGCTCATGTGCCACCCACGGAAGAGGTCTACTTGTGGCTAGGAGTATGCTTTAATAACCCTACCGTGCAAGATTCGACGTGCTGATTTCCTCTGCCAGGCAAATGTTATGCTGTCATATCCGATAGATGAAGCTGAAGAGCTGCTTGATTCCAAACTTTCAGCAGCTAAAAAGAATCTCTCAAACTGTGAGGAAGATCTTGACTTTCTTAGAGAGCAGATAACGGTATGTAGATAATGGGTGTTCTCTATAGCCAGAACTGACGTATTTATAGACCATGGAGGTAGCTACCGCTAGGGTTTATAACTGGGACGTAACGATGAAGAGAAAGGAGAAAACAGAGCATGAGGCAAGTGAAGATACGGGTAAAATAGGGCCGCCTAACGATTAATGCAATATCTCTCTCTGCCTGACTAGACATTCACAATATACAAGATCACAGGGAAACCATGATAACAGTCGATTCAACAGTCTTAATGAGTCGAAAACCGTAGGCCTAAACCTATGGACCATATATTTCGAGTTGCTCTGTCTATATTGAGCTATCGAATCACGAAGATACATGTAATAATTTTCTCATGAATTCTACCCATATACCCTTTTCCATTGCCCGCCTTGTGTCAACAACAACGTATCTTTTTAAGCGAGATAACTGCCGTCGTCACTGGCTTGCCCCGCTGAAATTCATTTGCCTTGATACAACATCGGATTTTCTAAACATAACATTAGAACGCGACAAATTCTTGTTTGCGATATTATATCCATACAGTAGCGATGGCAGTCCCAACAACAACCCCTCTCAAGCTTGATCCTAAGTATGACGACTATGACTATCCGACCACTTCTGCCACAGCTCTTCCAGGCCATCCTGGCCACCTCACCCCAGAGCAAGAAGCTCAGGTCTACCAGTTACGCATGAAGTTAGAGCAGGAGGGATATACAGAGCGCCTGGATACAATCACACTTGTATGTCTACGTGCTGGAACTGTCAGAAACCTGGAATGCTGATTTCAGACGCTAGCTTCGATTCCTCAGAGCACGAAAGTTCGATGTCAAGTTGACAGAGGACATGTACGTTAGATACAACCAGAGCATCGACATCCATATTACTTGACTGCGGACTAATTTACTTGGGTAGGTTTGTTGGCTGTGAGAACTGGAGAAAAGAAACCGACCTTGATGATCTTGTCCGTAACTTCGACTACGAGGAGAAGGAAGAGGTTTTCCAATACTACCCCCAATACTACCATAAAACCGACAAGGTATATGAAACATCTCTTTTTGTTTTACCTGCTAATTATTTTCTAGGATGGCCGACCTGTCTATATCGAGCAGTTGGGCAATATTGACCTCGCTGCAATGTATAAGATAACTACTGCGGAGCGAATGCTTCAAAACCTCGCAGTCGAATACGAGAAAGTTGCCGATCCCCGACTCCCTGCCTGCTCACGTAAAGCTGGCCATCTTCTTGAGACTTGCTGCACAATTATGGATCTGAAGGGGGTGGGTATCTCAAAAGTCAGCTCCGTCTACAGCTACGTCAAACAAGCCTCCAACCTATCACAAAACTACTACCCTGAGCGTCTCGGGCGTCTATACTTGATCAATGCACCGTGGGGATTTTCAGGTGCTTTCAGTATGATCAAAGGCTGGCTCGACCCTGTTACTGTTGAGAAGATTCATATCCTCGGCAGTGGATACCAGAAGGAGCTCCTTAGCCAAGTTCCTGCTGAAAACCTTCCGAAAATATTCGGTGGCGATTGCGAGTGCGCGTGCCCTGGTGGATGCCCCTTCGGTGATGAAGGTCCATGGACCGACCCTCAATGGGCCAGGCCACCGAAGTGGTTGCAAAAACATGGAGAAAAGACTCAAGATGTCATCGACAACACGGCAACAAACCCTGGAACGATTCCTGTAGTTGGCGGAGAATCTGAAGTCTCTGTTGGTGAAACGGTCCCAGCTGCTCAAGGTCTTGCACATGCTTGATGGAAGTATGAGAAAGTTTGTAGCGAACCTTATGCATGGCGGATGATGGGAAGTTTCTGGCGGAGAATTAGACGTAGACAGTAAGGATCTTTATCATTCAGAGGGGGTATCTGGTTAACCATTACAACTGGTTTCATGCGCTAAAATGATGCACCACTTCGCTCTGTCGATTCACGACTGGTCTATCCTCTGCTAATTAGAGTACTTTTCAGAGGATATTAATCGTACTATATATATATATATATCATTTATGATGAGTCCTATCATTGAGACTGTCAAAGTCATGAATATACATGCCCTTAGAACGCCATATTTCCCATAACTCCTTCCTACAGGTAGTTGACGTGCTATCTTCTCTTGTCGCCTTATTTCTCGACCAGGACGTACTCACCAGCGCGTTTCGCTCTTTCCATCCTCGCAGCAGTGCCAGGCAGTTGCCTCTTTAGCCTCCCCAAGCCTTCCACACCTTTAGTCCAAGTCTTTTCTATCTCATCCTGTCTCTGTAACTTCGCAATCCCAATTTCCACCGCGCTCTCCTCCATAGAAGTAATGCCAACACCATCTTTCAGAACCTCATCACCATCCCAAGTACTCTTCCACAACTCTGCCGTTTTGATTGGTGCCTCGCGCCTCAATGCTGCAATCTCGATTAATAAATCCTCTTCCTGGCGTGCAAGATCTGCAGCCCGCGAATGGAGTTTTGAATTTAGAGGCTCGTATTCTTCGGTTGTGTTGATGGGATTTGAGTCAGAGTAACCATTTGAGGACGGTGTGGAAAGGAGAGACGATAGAAGATTCGGTGATGGAGAATGTCCGTTTATAGATATGTTAGGGGACGCAGTTTGGAAGGTTGTGCTGATGTACTATATATAAGTGAGTCGTCAGTTGAATGACGCTGTCGAGATCGAGTACAAAGCGACCGGGAAGGAATGAGCAAAGAAAAGCCAAAAATAGGACACAAACCTCATGTACGAGCTCCTCGACGCGTCTTCGCAGCGCGTCTTCGCCTTCTATGGGTGGTAGATGTAAATCGATCTTCTCGTTTGCTGCACGTCGGACATTGTCGATGAGGTAGCGCAGGTCGTCCTGTTCCTGCAACTCGATTTTGCGATGAACGTCCGCCATCACGATACTTAATTCCTTCTGATCAATTAATTGGCTTTCAAACTCAGGTTGCAATAGCCAGATTATTCAAGGCGTAGTGTCGAAGACCATTTGTTTACCGTGGTGTTTGTCAGGGACGCTAAAAAAGCAAATGGCGGTAAAAGCATTATCGCAGCCTTATCGGAAAGACGGGGACAATATGGGGCTAAGCGGTAGGTGTGTGATGCGCATGGCCCTGTCGGCGACTCGGCGGACTGCATCTTGTATCAACCTGTTTCCAGAGCGATCTCGGACTTTTGAAATCTATCATAGGACATATTTAGGCTTTCAAAATTTGCATGTTAAACGATCTAGATGGATACAGCAATTGAGGAGATAAACGCAACTGTGATGACGCTATTTCTAGTACCAATGACGAACAGTGTCAAGACAGATTCAGAACTCCCACAAGCATCCTCCCTATCCATCGTATGCTTGTCCAACAATCCCCCCATTCATGAATGATATTCCGTTACTCCGTAATCCAAAAACAAGCCCACCATATAATCCATTCAAACTCCCCCCTTTCCCCCCCCGTAAGCATTCAAGAGTGTAAGATCGAAGCGACCGTCCATTGATATTCGCCCCATGGAGCCGATAAAGAGTAGATTATTGCGGAAACATGCTCTTTATCTCCTCCTCACTCAATCGTATCTCGTGGACCGGGTCTTTCTTCCGTTCGAGAGATTCGAAATCGCATTCAACGTAGGATGGCAAGAATATCTCTAATAACGAATTAATATGAGGACCATGTGCATTTGGGAGGTTCAAGAGCCAGAATATACCTGGATTCCAATCGAAGCCTTGGGACGAGCGCACGCAGGTTATCTGTATATGGCCCCATCAGTAACATAATCGGATGCATAAGGTACTATCGAGACATGACTTACCAATCGTGGAGGTCCGTCCGGGTCACCGATATTGATGACTGTATGCTCTTGTTTCATGAGTGATGAGCCTGTATGATTATTAGCCCTGATCGTTCACATGTGTTGGCCTTGTGAGCAAGAAGTTTCCATCATGGCCTGATCGGTGTATTGTACGGTTGTGGCTATCCATCTACGATGCAGTTAAGGACAAGGAAGAGGACTAACTCAACAAGCTTGGTCTTCGATCATGACTAGACCGCTTAGCTGATGCAGTAGATGAACTGGTCGTCTGCTGCTGAGGAGTTCGTGGAGAGGCTGAATAGCAAGATGATGATGAGCTAGAGCTTGACTCGGCCTTGCTGCTCTCTTCGCTGTAAGCGGTTCGCGCTGGGATTTTGATCGACGAAGACATGTCGGATTCTAGTGAAGGGAAAGTAATAGCAGTCAAATTAGAAGAAGGAAAGCCTCTCGCAAGAAGCTATGCCGCCCTTTATTGTATATGTGTTGTTGTTGTTGTTGTTGGTATTGCTGTTTGAAATGAAAGAGGGAGTTGAGTCAGTCAATGGTTGATGGATGTCGGAGCCTAATGCCGGGCTGCGCTGGTTAGCGGCAAACCCATGCGATGCCGCTACTGAAGCTAAAGGTATCAATAGCTGTCGACAACAACCGCGCAACGTCAACGAGTAGAGCAGCCTATCAACCTCATCCACGAATACGTACCGGTCTATCAGTGGGAATTTACCTTACAGCCTACATCACTGCTTCTACGACATTACAACGATATTGCAATAAGTCATGGGCGACGTATTGGTAGATAGCCCTGCAAACCAGGTATTGCCTCACAAGAAGCAAATGCCATCATCGATACCGAACATAGATTCTTTGGAAGGGCTTGGAACAGATGGCAGCGATGAATATTCTACACTGAAAAAACTTCAACGGCACCTTGAGTGTGTTTAACCCCGGAAGGTAGTTGTTTACATGTGCTTACGAATCGCAGGTATATTCAACTTCAGGAGGAATACATCAAGGATGAGCAGAGGTACAGGATCCCACAATATAATCTACAGTATTTACCATACTCACAATGCACAGGAGCCTTAAGAGAGAGCTTGTCCGAGCTCAAGAAGAGATCAAGCGGATTCAGAGCGTACCTCTGGTGATCGGACAATTCATGGAAGCTATAGACCAGAAGTAAGACGCCTTTTGGACCCTTTGGATCTTTTACTTCTTGCTAATCTCGTCCTTCAATAGCACCGGTATTGTGCAATCATCCACAGGCTCTAACTATGTTGTACGAATTCTGTCCACTCTTGACCGGGAGAAGCTCAAGCCTTCATCCTCGGTCGCCCTCCATCGCCACTCGAACTCACTTGTCGATATCCTCCCTCCCGAAGCAGATTCCTCGATTGCGATGCTTGGCGCACATGAAAAACCTGATGTGACATATGCAGATGTCGGAGGTTTGGATATGCAAAAACAAGAAATCAGAGAGGCTGTGGAACTGCCGCTAACGCATTTCGATCTCTATAAACAGATTGGTAAAGTTAAATGAAAATCTCTTTATGCTCATCATTACTGACTTCACAAATCCAGGTATTGATCCACCACGAGGTGTTCTCCTCTATGGTCCACCTGGTACGGGAAAGACCATGCTGGTCAAGGCTGTCGCCAACTCCACCACGGCAAATTTCATCCGAGTCGTTGGCTCCGAATTCGTGCAGAAGTATCTCGGTGAAGGTCCGCGCATGGTCCGCGATGTGTTCCGTATGGCTCGGGAGAACTCCCCAGCAATAATCTTCATAGATGAAATAGATGCCATCGCCACAAAGCGATTCGATGCCCAGACCGGTGCTGATCGCGAAGTACAGCGTATTCTTCTCGAGTTGCTCAATCAAATGGACGGTTTCGACCAGACAAGTAACGTCAAAGTCATAATGGCAACTAACCGTGCAGATACCTTGGACCCTGCGCTCCTCAGACCCGGACGACTAGATAGGAAAATAGAGTTCCCAAATCTCAAGGATAGGCGGGAGAGGCGATTAATTTTCACAACAATTGCGAGCAAGATGAGCTTGAGTCCAGAGGTTGATTTAGATTCTCTCATCATCCGCAATGATCCGCTAAGCGGAGCTATCATCGCAGCCATTATGCAAGAGGCAGGTCTGAGAGCAGTGCGGAAGAACAGATATAATATTATCCAATCAGACTTGGAAGATGCTTATAGCAGCCAAGTTAAGGGAGCACAAGAGTACGTATTTCCCGGACAGTTACCCTTATTGATTCTGTTGCAAGACAAGTTCTGAGAGCTGGTGGCTCCCCAGACATGCCTCACATGTCCCATTCCTACGACGTCCTTTACTATGTATCACGTGACTAACGTTTGGCAAAATACAGGGCCGACAAATTCGATTTCTACAAGTAGAGACAGAGCATTTCCGTCACGTGTAGCATAGCGTTTCTGTACTACTATCATAATAGAAAGACAATCAAAAGATCTTGCATTTACTCACTCTCATGGTTAATTCTAATCGCGCACGATCTCGTCTATTTAAAAGCACAAGAGCAGGGTATCGTAAAAGAAATCGTTGATAAAACAACGTTCGCTGAAATGCAGCATGATCAACAGAGATTGGCCAAAGCAAAAACGCCCCTCTAAGCGCCTTCTTTTATTACCATTATATCGTTTTTGTGTATATTATACGACGCCTTTTCCTTTTTGGGCTTCCTTCACCACCCCTCGTGGGTGGCTTGCTAGTCATGAAGCGAACATTAGGGAAAGCTGTGCCAGGAGAGCCACAAAGCGTGCATGCAGTTCAATAAAAAAGTCAGCACGTCCAACCAGCTCTGCCAGGCCACGAGAGCGGATCCCCGCGCCTCCTTTCCGCGGGAAGCCATCAGGGTCATATGCGCGGCCGGAGAGGAAAGAGGAAGTAGGCGTGAAGGCTATCTTGCTTTCTTTCTCCTTTCCTTTGCCGTCGGAATTTAAGCTTCCGCTAGACGGGTTCGAGAATGGTGGGGATCTTGCAGACTGCAAGAGGGATGTGGAGGTGGATGATGTTGTGAGTGGACTTTGCGCCTCACTGTCGAGACGGTCTGCCTCTTGCTCAGCCAGGCTCTGGATCCATGATGCGAGGTCCCGGAAGGCAGCGGCAAGGTAGGAGAATGCCCGCATGGCAGAGCGCTCTCGGGCAGTTGAGAGGCACATGAATGCATATACACGTCTACGGCCGCGGGCGTAGGGGTCGGGAACACGGAATATGTAGGCGGTTGTATAACCAGCCAGAGGGTCACCGAAAAATATCGGGCCGCCAGAGGTGGGGGTTGTACTATTGGTTGTAGGAAATTTGTGTGAATACGGCGAGATTGGGGAAGCTGGTGGGTTGGTCGTGGTGCTAGATGGCGGCAGTGTTTCACACGAGAGTGTGCGCAGACAACTAGCTCGGAGGATGGAAAAGGAGCTCGACGAGAGAGGATCATGGGTGGAGGTATAGTCGAGGTAGTGTGTATGAGACTGCGAGTTGCAGGAGGATAAGGAGGAGGTGGTGGAAGACGTTGTTGAGCGTTTCAATATTATCCGCCCGTTTGTACCTGTTGGAATCCGTTCGGCCTCGTCGGAGTCTGAAGCTGTCGACTTGGGTGAGGTCCGTTCTGCCGATGAGATCCTCTCATACGGCTTCCTCGTCCTTAATACTGGCCCTGTATTGCTCTCTTTACCACTATTTGCGGGACTTCCAAGTGCAGATTCTGAGACCTTGTCCTTTAATCTCTTTGGCAACGTCAAGGCACAATTCTCACATGGTATAGCTCGCTTTCTGTCGTTTTCGTCGTATGTCTTACGAAAACTCGAGTCGCGACGGGGGCCGTTTGCTTGTCGTCCAGTCTGTAGTGCTACTATTCGAGGGCTTTCCGGTGGTGTCTCAATAGCAGAGGATGATGCCGAGAGACTTCGGTGCTGTGATTGCATCGATCTTTGTGAATCTTGGTCTTGGTCGAGTGATGACTGTGCGGAAAGACTTGCAGCAGGGCTGCCCGAAGAACGGATTCTAAAGGCTGTACTGGGTCGTTCTGTCGCAGGCCCCTCCTCATCGTAGCAGTGTTGGCAGCCAACGGGGAGGCCTTCAGTGACCATGAGAGGTGTCGGGCCATGAGTGTCGCAATAATGTGCAAGGCACAACTGAGAACAAAGCTTGTGTTAATACAGTACAAGACGTTAAAGAATATCCCCAATCCCTGCTATTCTATAGATCCATGCAGCGGGGGTGGTGGATGGGATGGCATATTTCCTCTTGGAATACCTCGACTGATGGCGATGCGCCGCTGTTATAAATGAAAGATGCTTACAATAGACGTCATGATTTCTTATCTCTCGGGCGCCACAATGTCTCTTTTTTTTTCCCTTCTGGATTAGATCCACGGTTGCGAGATGCTGGCACAGTGCGCGCACACTGTCTCAAGCCACGGTCAAGAGGAGGGGAATGGTGGTGAGACTGGCATCCATCTATTTGTAAGACGGAGGAGTTGAGTGGTAATAAGGTAATAGGCAGTCTGGTAGTGGAAGAGCAATATCCACTTTTCCTGCTGGTTGCTTGCGGATTGCGGATTGCGGATTGCGGATTGCGGATTGCGGACGTCGGAATCGGCTGTGCTGGGAGTTCGGGGGCAAGGCAGCGTAGCGGAAGACGTGCATACGGTGCGGTGCAGCGCTGGGCGAGGGCACACGCTTAGCGAGCAAGGCCGCGCACAGAGTCCGCTGGTGCACTGCGGCTGCCCACTGTGCAGTGGACGCCAACGGGATTTCAGCGGGATGCCAGCGGGTGCCAGCGGGTGCCAGTGGGTGTCGGGGGGGTTCAGTCAGTGGGTGCCCGACGCTGCCAGAGGGGGCCAGAGGGGGCCAGACGGGGGAGTGGGTCGAATCTAGATGAGAGAGATCGTTCCGGCCTGCCAAATGCCTCCCGGCGAGGTGGTCGAGACAACGGGGCGGTGCAGAGCAGGGCCAGAGAGACCCCAGGAGCCCAGCAGCCCAGCAGCCCAGCACAGCGGCTGTGCGGGCACGGCGGCGTGGCCGGCGTGGCAGGCGTGGTAGGGGACCTGGCACGCTGGGAACAGCCTACAGCGCCGGGCCGGGGGCCTTGCCGTGCTTGCAAAGTACGGTATGTACGTGCCTTGCGGTACTGTACGAGTGCTGTTCGGGACCTTAGGTGGCCCGTAAGTGCTGTAGAGGTATTGCGACGATAGTAGAAACTGCGCAAACGGGCTGAGATGGAGAGGGTTTCAAAACAGGGCAGACGGGTTGTAATAAGGGCTTTCGTGGCTACAGCCTGCCCTCCTGAGCCTCCCCGCATGTTGGCCAATTTCAGGGCATTAATATCGCTGCAAGATTATGACGAGTACATGTCGGAGATTGTATCGACGACTCGTCTATGGTTTGTGTACTGTGTGTACTTTGTGCTCCGTGTCTAACGGCTCCGTGTCACAAAGCATCCTCCCTTTTGCTTCTCCTCCCAGGGCCCTTACCTCTCACCTCGCCATATTACTCCCTTCCTCGCACATAACACCCTGTGCACACCCTACACCGCTCAACCTCCTCGAGTCCTCTTCCTCGCCGCTGTTGCGTATACCCATCAGCAACAGGGTTCCTGGGTCGAAACCCCAAAGCCACCATGCTTTACACGTCCGCCGTGTCACTGCTGGAGCGTCTCCTACAGCACGGCACCGGCAGAACCGCGATGGATGCAAGCATGGGAGGGTGTGAGGGTGTGAGCACGAGAGCATGAGAGCACCAGAGCATCAGAGCCCGAGAGCAGCGGTATGCAAGGTTAGAGAGAAGACGTAGTCGCCGAAACCACGGGCACGGTCCGGGCCTCCGGCAAGAAAAGACCTCACGCGGACAGCTCTGCACCTGCGGCACGTTTCTCCAGGGAAGCGCAGCCCCGAGGCTCCTCGCTTCTACATCGCCATGCCTTCATGTTCATGTTCGTGTTCGCCCGTCTGGCAGAAGAAGCCCTGCACACGCACCCTTCAGTTCGCGGGGTAGCGATATGTGCTCGTGGAGAAAAGAGGCGAGCCGGAACGGTATAATACCTCGCCCTCCGCTCGTCCTGAGGTTAGTCCTTTCGCTGAAATATGCCCCGAGCCAGCATCCGCACTTCTCTGTCTCCTCCTTCGCCATGCATCATGCAGCAGTAGGCCCGCGATGCAGCTAGATTCACCGCAAAGTAGGAAACAGACGCCCGCTCGCCAATTGCTACTGCGAGGCATCTTGGGCCACGAGTGATAGATAGCTGCTGCATCATATTCGAGCAGCCTCACCTCTCCCGTCCCAAGCCACGCCAGAATCTCGAGTACACATGCAAATTTCGGCTGTTTTAGACGTATTGATCTGATGTGCCATTGCATGTGTCCGCAGCAACAAGGATCCCATTAATCTAGCTCGTCACTTCCCATTCGTAGCGTCGGAAGATTGTACGGCATGTTATCTTTTACTCCATTTAATAAACTTCCATGCGGGAAACTGCTTAGAACCGCAGGGCTATTCATGATGGGTGCGCAACTCTCTCAAGGATCAAGTACCTTCAACTCCTTGCCTGCCCGGTATCTTCGGCTTCATTCGGCGAGCTCACAAGATGGCGCTCCATTTGTACGCACGTACGAGTCAGTTAAGGCCTGGTATATCATCACCTGTGAAAGCATCCAGTCACCCCTCCGACCGCTACAAGCACGCACGAATCGCAAGAATGACGGTTAAGACTTGGGGTTGATCAAGTCATCTTCTATAACGGCGATGCCCAATACACACACCCCTTACGTCGGCAAGCAAGCGGAATAGGATTTGGCAGTGGCCAATATAACTCAATTTTGATTTTATGATTGTGGTGCCTCCACCTCTCGGCCAATTATCGATACCTAAGAGCTCTTGAAGTAAGCACCCTTAATATATTACGCCTCGCAATGCTCTCCTCAAACGCCTGTTCTTTTCACGTCTCCCCTCATGCGACTGCCTGAGCTTGCGGCTCCCCTTGTGCCTGCTGTTGGCCATGTGATTGAATCTGTATAATCTGAACGAACCCGTCAGCATCTTGGATCCTCGAGGCAGCATAGTCATATTTGCTTACCTCCATTCTCTTCTTGTCGCTTCTTTCTTGAATCTCCGCAATCTGCTTCTCAACTCTCTTTCTAAAAAGCCATCAGTAACACCCATTATACAGCTCGTGTGCCAGCACTAACATATCATTTTCAATAAACTCCAGCCGTCCATCTACAGCCAGAACTGCCTCCGTCTTATCCTGCTTCAACAGGACCGGCCCGACCAGCTTGTAGATATTCGCATCGTCTTTTAGGGCAGCGAATTCCTATCATCCTTAGTCCAGGTTCT
This sequence comes from Aotearoamyces nothofagi, assembly GCA_015345905.1. Lineage (NCBI taxonomy): Eukaryota > Fungi > Ascomycota > Leotiomycetes > Leotiales > Tympanidaceae > Aotearoamyces > Aotearoamyces nothofagi. The sequence goes on along the minus strand of JADDTR010000017.1, from coordinate 626,284 downwards.
CTCTCGTGATTAGAGATGACCATTCACACACCTGCTGCACACCCTTATTCTCTTGTTGCTGACTTTCGAGCCTTTGTCGGGCTGTAACGCAAGCTTGCAATTCTAATAATGATCAGAGATTGACATACGCCATGAGAATATGAATTCGGTATCACATACCTTGCTGAAGCTTCTGGTACTCCTCGGACAGAGCTTGGAGGTGTTGCTGCGCTTCTGCCATGCTTGCGACTGATCGAATCAAGGTTGGTGGTGCTTAGCAGGTAACTCAGTTCCTTACTCGCATTATATTATGTTCAACAGGTTAGTTATTTCACAGAAGTAAAGGCACACTTAAACGACGAGAGACTCAAAGTGTATACCAAGGAGCTATTCTGCGGCGTTTCTTCAATATCAGAAAGCTCCAGGGGCCGCTTGCTTAGCGCGGGGAAGCATCCTAGCGAAATCGCTTCTAGAATGACGCCGTTGCTATCGCCGTACACGACGACCGCACAGCACAGTGCGTACATAGCAAACCTCCTTCATAAAGGCAACGCGCGCTACCGTTCTACAGAGCCTCTCAAACTGCATTTTCTCTGCAGCATAGGTCATTCTGGCACCTATTTATGCTGGACAGGAGCTTTGTAGGCCTATCGCATCCTCTGTTTATAGACGACCAACGACCCAACCAGCGCCCCACTCTACAACAAGCTGTTGAAGCTTTCTAAAATTCCTGTGCCCACTTGGATCCTATTGTTCAGAGCAAGGCTATCCTTGCGTTCTTCTAGAGCTTTCAACCTATCTTCGGCCTTCGATTATCACAAATCTAGTCCTGAAGACATCCTGCACCAGACCGCACAGACTCGCCGTTCGCGACTCGTTCGAAAGCTCCCATTAAAGCTTCATACGCTATATGACACCACAATTACTACATTCGATCATATCTAGAGCGAATATCCAACACTACGAAAACCATGTCGAATACGGACTTCCTCGGCCGCGCGATAGACGTGGTCAAGAAGGCAATCGAGTCTGATACAGCGGGCGAGTATGAAAAGGCGTATCAACTATACTACCAATCGCTTGAACTCTTTATGCTAGCTCTGAAATGGGAGAAAAATGCTAAATCTAAGGAGATGATCCGGGCCAAGGCAAGCGAGTACATGGAGCGCGCCGAGAAGCTGAAGAACCATTTAGCAGACAGCGACAGCAAGCGAAGGAAGCCTGGGATGGTTGGTGCGAATGGGAGTTCAACTGGAGGCGGAGGAAAGGGCAAGGAGGGAGAAGATGGCGACGAGGTGGATCCGGAGAACAAGAAGTTGCGAAATGCGTTGGCGGGAGCGATATTGCAGGATAAGCCCAATATCAAGTGGGAAGATGTTGCAGGTCTTGAGGGAGCAAAAGAGGCGCTGAAAGAAGCTGTCATTTTGCCTATAAAGTTCCCACATCTATTTGTGGGGAAGAGACAACCGTGGAAGGGTATTCTACTATACGGACCTCCCGGTACGGGAAAGAGTTTCCTCGCGAAAGCTGTAGCTACGGAGGCAAACAGCACGTTCTTCAGTGTTAGCAGTAGTGACTTGGTTAGTAAGTGGATGGGAGAGAGTGAAAGGTGAGTTGTCCACTCTGCCTCTAAAGTAGATGTTGTTCTAATAGTGCTGCACAGATTAGTGAAGCAGCTCTTCGCCATGGCGCGCGAAAACAAGCCGTCAATTATCTTCATTGACGAAGTCGATGCCTTGTGCGGTCCTCGTGGTGAAGGAGAGTCTGAAGCTTCTCGGCGCATCAAAACGGAAATGTTGGTACAGATGGACGGTGTAGGGCGAGACTCCAAAGGTGTCTTGGTTCTAGGAGCGACCAATATTCCATGGCAGCTAGACGCTGCCATCCGAAGACGATTCCAGCGTCGCGTACATATCTCATTGCCGGATCTACCCGCAAGAACGAAAATGTTCGAACTCAGTGTCGGTACAACTCCATGCGATCTCGTTGCTGCGGATTATAGAAAGCTAGGAGAGCTAAGTGAGGGGTATTCTGGAAGTGATATCAGCATTGCGGTGCAGGATGCTCTGATGCAACCCGTACGAAAAATTCAGACAGCAACACATTATAAGAAGGTAAGCTCTTCGAAATCAGGCTCTTGCTATTAAGGTGTCAATAACTTACATATCCACTAGGTGATGGATGGAGACGTCGAAAAGCTGACCCCTTGTTCTCCCGGCGACACAGGCGCACAAGAAATGACATGGACAGAAGTAGACTCAGATAAGCTCCTCGAGCCGCCATTGCAGCTCAAGGATTTCATCAAGGCAGTCAAGGGTTCTAGGCCAACTGTCTCGGCAGAAGATATCAAGCGCAGCGAGGAATGGACCAACGAGTTCGGTAGCGAAGGTGCTTAAGATGCCTTTTGGGGCACGGGTATGGCTTCGAGAGAACAGAGAGAGATTTGGAGATCGGAGAGGCAGCATGGCGAGGATGGCGTTTTACAGGCCGCGGCGGCATTGTTTGAGTACAACTAGCACATAGCATGCATATATAACAAGGAACATTTTAAAAGAGTATTGGCATGAAAGTCCGGTGCAAGTGATGGTTGATCTCATGGTCACGTGTGCTAGACTTGCAAGGGGATCTTATATAGCTGTCACGAAATTACGATGGTGTAGTACTAAGTTGTATTCATTGTAGACACCCTTAGCCAATCAAACTTAGATGTATGTAGACCAACCCGATCCTTTTCCCCAAGTAGTGTTCAAACCCCTACTCCATGCTCATACACTTAGTACTATAAACATCGATTCTAGACCCCAGACATATCATCAACCTTCCAACACTCATTTCGAGACATGCGTTTTTGAATTTGGCGGTGGTATTGCTGACACTTTCCGGGGCAGAGGGAGAATAGGGGATGAAGTCGTATGCTGAGTATCCAATTCTAGGTCATGTCTCGAAACATCGAGTTGTTTGGGCGCTTTCACGTGTCGATTGGGCGTGCTGCTGGCTAGAGAATCCCGCCTTTTGGCCTTAGAAATTCGACTGCTCTCATTCGCTTTTAGTCGCCGAATTTCTTTCTTCCGTTGCTCTTCATCCAAAGATCGGTCAATAGCTTCGATACGTTCTTCCAAAGTGCTACTATCCTTTCCTAACACTGTGCCACTACTAGGCTTTGCCTTTGACGCTTTTGTTCGAGGCAGGTCAGATGTTATAGGAGAGACAGATCTTCTAGGGGGTATGCTAAGTCGAGGTGGTGGCAAAATCTGCGATGATTGTGGTGTAGAAACTATCTTCGTCTCGTGTCTAGATGTGGAAGCGGGCGATGAGCTCAAATGAATTTTATTGACAGAAGTAACTCTGTTATTCGTTGACGGTGATCGGCTTGGAATGACTATTGGCGGATTCGATGCGGTCACATTTGACTTTTTCAGCTGCTTGTCATTTATCTTAGGAGACTTCAACGAACTGCTTGTTGTCCTTGTATCCTTTTTATCACTAAATTTTCTTTTTAGTGATCGTTCATTCGGTTTAGGCACAACATTTTTCGCAGGGCTTCGAACCTCTGTTGCATCCTCCATATCATCATCAGAGCCATCTGAAGAAGTCTCTGAGCTTGACGTGGTCGCCGGCTTCCGAAATGCTGGTGCATCTGACATTTCTTCATCCGACTCATTGTCACTGCTGCTTGACGTATCACCAGAGGATGTACTTGAACCGATCGTTCCACTCTTTCCACTGCCGAATCCGATGGGATGAAAACGCATTTTCAGACCTTTGGGTTGCTGTCTGACTGGTTTCTTCGCTACTACCCTTGCTTTGCTACGCTCAGTACTTTCACCGTTGGTCAATGATGGCAGTTCCGGCAGCTTCACTATTTGTTGAAGATGCAGTGTTTGGTCGACTGCTCTTTTACCTATTCGATACCCGTTGCCGTTGTCATCGGGCACCATGACTTTTGGCTGGTATGTCTTGTCTGTCTGGTCTTGGACAAATCCATAGTCATGACCATTTAAAAATAGCGCAGGCTTCCCTTGCTGTACATCTTCCAACGAGACCCGCTTCACCGCGCTGATAGGAACAGACGCGGGTGCAGTGATATACCATATCTGTTTGCCAACAAGATTCGAAGCGTTAAAGAACTGTGCGGCTTTTGCTTTTCTTCCGCTGCTTGTAGAGAGCGTTTCGAAGCCAGCGGGAGGATTGTATGCCTGTGCAGGCTTCGGTGGAACTGCCTTCGACACCTTGGGTGTGCCTGCTTTCCTGTAGCGATATTAACATCTAGGTCGATTAAATCAGTACCTCGACAGGACATACTTAGGAACCTCAATCACGGCTGCAGTGGCCTTGGTAGCCAGACTTGTTTCCTCTTCTTCGCTTTCGCTGTCGCCCCCATCACTACTCCCACTGTCGCTATCGGTGGCGCTCTCAGAACTGCTAGCACTCACTGGCTTTGCTTTCGAGCCATTGACCTTTGTGACTGCAGGCGCAGTCTTAACAATTTCTTCTTCAGACTCGCTCTCTGATGTACTCTCGGAATCGGACTCAATGTCGCTCCCAGCAACGAACTCTGTGCTTTTTGGAAGAATTGGTGCAGGGTGACGAACTCCAGTCTTTTTGGGCGTAGTAGCTTGAGACTGTTTCTTCCTATTCTTGGTCATTTCTTTTAATGAATTCATGGCTGTGGTTGCTCGGAAATTTCGTGATCCTAGAGCTCTATTTTGGCACAAGAAATTATTTTGAGATGCAGATGCGGAAGCTTGTCCCAAACATTTTTATTTTGGCGTCGGCAAAGTTTAAACTTTCCTCCGATCGATTTCATGGACGGAGCTACCACCACAACAACTTGCTGAGTCTGGACATGCACCAGTAATTGTTATTATGGCCTCTAATAAAAGGCGTAAGTTGAATGCACTCGTAGAGCCAAAGGGTATGATATTCGTTTTGATATTCATTGCTATTTTGCTAACTTGCCTAAAGCTATCAGTGCGTTCGCAGCTAGGAAACAGCTTAAGTCTGGACATGAGACTGGAGGACAAAAATCTCCCTCTTCAGGAGAGCAGGACTCCAGTTTTGAGGATTCTGACCTCTTTGCCGGCGGCTCTATTGTATTAGCAACTGGCTCTGATCGCATCTTCCGAGGGGGCCTTGGACAGGATCTTAATGATAATAGCGACGTAGCCGGTGACGGCAACATGTCCGATACATCACCTGGTGTGGAGGAGGAAGAGGGTGCCGTAGAAACCATGACGAAGTATGAGCACTCTTGATATTCATTATTCTCACAACCTATCTAACATTTTATAGATCAAGGTCACGTGTCAGTGATAGGCCTTTGTTACCCCAATTGCCGCCTCCATTGAGCACAATAAAGCCTAGTAAAGAGAACCTAAGTCGTGGAGTAGGTGGTAGTATTGCAATTAAGATAAAACCTGGCGAGGTTTGTAGCCCCTTTATTATAGAGACTCGTGCTGATTAGTAGCAGAGATTGGTTGTTCTCGGAGAGTATGGCGTTTCTGTGTCCCGTGGGCAGGTCACAATTCTTGGTGCAACGCTACCTGCTTCCAGCACGGTACATCAAGTGTATGCACCCTCTTCACATTCATTGCCAGTGATTAGGTTTTTGTCATCTGAAACAGACGAAGTTGAGGTTTGCCTCCATGAGTTGGGCAGTGGCCTTCGCTCTCTCAAGAATCTGTCTCCCTTGTTCTGTAGGTTGTGGAACGACAAACCAACCATTGTGGATTCATCAAATGCAAATAATGAGCGGAAGGCCGAAAAGAAAAAGAGTTCTTTCCAAATTGTAAGTTCGGAAAGAATTGCCCACACTGGCTCTTGCTAACATCTTCAGCTTTTCTCTGCAAATGATGGCCCTCACAAGATGTTTTTGCAGCCTATGCTTTCTCCTCCAGAATGGAATGAGGCATTGGCTACATCAACATCTGAGCAAAATCTTAAGAAAGTGTCGGTTACCATGGTGTGCGGTCCCAAATCGTCAGGGAAATCCACCTTTGCAAGGTTGTTGATAAATCGGCAATTAACGAGCAGCCTAATGCCAACAGGGCACAAACCTTCTACGAAGAGATCGAAGCATGAAGGTGTAATACTTCTCGATCTGGACCCTGGTCAACCAGAGTATTCACCGCCTGGTCAACTATCTCTTGTTCACATTTCACAGCCAAACCTCGGCCCCTCATACTCACACCCAGATGCTTCAAATAGCGAAAGGAAAATAATTCGTGCGCATTCCGTTGCGGCTATATCCCCTGCTGTCGATACCCCATATTACATGGCCTGTGTGCAAGATTTGCTTGCTCACTACCGAAGTTCTATTTCGCCGTATAGGAATTGCTCACTCGTAATCAACACCCCTGGCTGGGTACTTGGAACTGGGCTCGAGATACTCATTGACTTAGTTAAAGAGGCGAGACCAACTCAAATTATTTATATGTCGGTAGAAGGGCCTTGGGAAGTGGTCAAAAGTCTGAAAGATGCCGCAAAAAGCGTTCCTGTTCTAACTTTACCATCCCAAATCAGCGAATACACAACACGGACAGCAGCACATCTACGAACTATGCAATCGATGTCATATTTTCATCTCTCAATTATGCATAATAAGTCAACCTTTTGGAATCCAAACCCGTTATCATCGATGCCGCCCTGGGAGGTGAGGTATGCTGGCGAAGGTACAGGCTTGCTTGGTATCATGTGCCTTGGTGAGCAGCCACATCCTGATATGGTGAAAGATACAATAAATGGTATTATATTAGCGGTTGTCGTGATAGATGACATGGCAGCTATTCCCGGCTGGGGAAGTGACAATGAGGATGGTGACGCAGGGGCCCAAAGCGCGAATGACTATCTAGGTGGCGTCACCGTGTCAGATCTCATTGCAGAACCACTTCGCCATTTCCAAAGACCGCTCATTGTGCGCACTCCAAATGAAAACCTTCCGTACTTTAATCCAAGAAACGCTACATCGCCGGATCCGAGGTACTCGCACACTATAGGTCTCGCTCTAGTACGAGGTATTGATGCCGCTCGTCAAAGACTTCAATTGCTTACACCAATACCACCGAATGTCATTGAAGATATCAATGACTCTGGTAAGCCCATCGTTTTGGTTAGCGGCAAGTTGGATACGCCTGGCTGGGCGTACACTGAAGAGCTACATAAGAAAGCTGCAATACAGAAACATATCAGGAAGCAACAGGAAGCTGATCTATCCGACGACGAAGCCGAAGACAGTGCAGATGATGAAGACGAAAGTAGGACTCAGAGGGGAACTAAGGAAGGGTTTGAAAATGCACCGTGGATTGAGAAGCTACAAGGTGATCAAGGTCGTGGTATCGGCGCAAGGGTGTGGAGAGTAAGAAGAGACCTGGGTAAGAATGGATGATGATTCAAGCATGTTGATTCGACAAGTCAGTCCTGAAGACTCTTTGATGCTCTAACTAGATAGGACTATTAGATACCCAAGAGCTCATGATGGTAAAATGTATCAATAATATAACAATTTAAATCTATAGATTATGGACTCAATTTCAGTTTGGAGACCGGTATTGTTGAGACAGTGCACTTCTTGGCCACTGTAATATACCGGGAGCCTATAAATCTCTGCTTCTGGACGCCTTTAATCATTCAAGTCGTCAGCCTCCACCAAATTTCAACAGATATCGGGAAAATTGACCGGCACGTGACTTCGAGAATACCAGGAAGCCTAGGAATATTTAGAAAACATTCACACTTTTTGAGTCATTCTGCTTTCGATAATGCCATACTATTAATTCACCATTTATTGCAGAGGCCGATAGATCTCAGTGCACGTTTTCGGTTTTCGTGGTCCAGCAGAAAATCACATAATTGGAATTGTCGATCATTGTTTCGTTTTAAATTCCAAGTGCCACCATACTCTCTTGATGTCTAGCTATATCCGGAACTCCAGATGAGGGCCTTTATGCAAGGCAAGGTGCGCCTACCGACAAAGAAAAACAATTTAACAGACTAGAAACATGCCAGCCTACACAACATTGTAATATAACACGCAGAGCTACCGAACTATGCCTCAACTTTCTTGCTCTTCTTCTTCTTCTTCTCCCCCTCTGGCGCCGCATCTTCATTGACCTCACTGTGCCTCCTCTTCTTATCTTTCTTCTCTTTCTTGTCCTTCTTTTCCTTCTTGTGAGCAGAGTGAGGGGTAATATCTGCCATGTCAGCATCATCTGCTGGACCGGCGATCTGAAGATCATTTAGGACGGCATCCATTGCTCCCTTCTACAAAAGATATTAGCAATGACTTCAGTACTACATGAGGTGAAAAACTTACCATAGCTTCCTCATTTCTCATTGGGGCCTTTCCACTAGAATAAAATTCTAATCTCTCCTCAACTTGTTTCTTTAATGCCTCACCGAACTTCGTTGACGGTGATTCAGAGAAATTGTCAATTCGACTGGCAATACTGCACTTGTTGGCCAAAAATCTGGAAATACGGCCCTTGTTCTTTGCACCTGCACGCCCGATAAAGCTAGAGTGGTAGATAAGTCCGTACTTAGGAGTGTTTCCCTTCGTCTTCAATGCTCTGAACAGAGCTTTCTCAGCGCCGAGGATTTGTACAGTTGAGGCAGGGTACTTGGACAAGTTGGTAAGGGAACCAGCATGTGAGATAAGGCGTGCCGCAACGACTTCGCCAATCAGGGACGCAAGGTTAGGTGCGACGATGGCCATTTTGTCAACAAGGTATTGGAATAATGAGCGACGGTACTCGGCGAGTTTGACAACACGGTTGGCAAAAGCCGAAACGTTCTCCATGTCCTGATCTGAGATATCTTGACCCATGCTGACCTTGCCTGCATCAATGATAGCTTGTGCAATGTCCGCATCATCGTTCACCAAGGCAGCAATATCGTGTAGTCGATCATCACTAAGCGTCTTCTTGTCGCCAATTGCAAGCGCAAGTTTGGCATAGGTGTGGTTGTCGGAGACGATCTTAACGAGCTCAGGGAAATGCCACGAGTACCATTCACGAACACGCATGGAGAACGTATTGACAGCTTTGTCGAGGTGGTCTAATGTTGCAATGGCCTGGATGATGTGATTGTCGTTCTTCTGGACTGAGAACTTGACCTTCGCACGAGAGTATGCGTGGCCAAGACCAAGCTGTGCTCTCTCAACGTCGCCTTCGTGCAGACCCTTCAGTAGCTTCGGTGCATGAAGTCTAAGGCCTCTCAACAAATCTGCCACAACTTCAGAAGTCTCGCCAGTCTCGCACTCGACACCTGCGAACGCAGCCTTAATGCTTCCGGCCAAATTCTTATCCGACACGCCAAGTACGATCTTCTTCTTCTTGCTGACCTTAGGAAGGTTAAGCTCAAGAACTGATCGGAGGTATTCGGAGAGAACACCCTCTGAGACAAGATTGATATTCTCGAGAGCTTCGGCGGCTCCTCTGAAAAAATGTTAGAGAGCTGGAACCAGAATAATTAAATTGCCTATAGTTTACCTGTAAGGTGCAAAGTTGACCAGCTTGACCATCTTTCCGAACTTTGCCAGATCTTGGCCTGCATCTTGCACTTCCTTCAATCTATTGCCAATTGTGTCGGCTTGATGGACAACCTGGAAAACCGCATAGCCAACCGAGCTCTCATGGAGCAGGTAGTCGACAGACATATTGCCAGACTCTTTAGCCTTTATCGCGCACTTGAATTAGGTCGTAGCAGAATTGTCGACGTGACTGCTGTCTGTCGATATTGTTGGTGTCAACTAAAATATTGCAGTGCACTGAAAACCTCTCGTGCAGACTACTGAGCTTCGAAAAAAGTTCTCGCTTGACGCAAATGTAGTGCGGCGTTCATGCTAGCTCGTTGTATCGCGCATCGCTAACCCCAATGTAAAATTGAAGCTATGTCACGTGATATATCCCGGCTAATTCAGCATGATCAAATTTGGCGAATCTGGGGGTATGAAAGAGGTTACACTGCTGTAAGTAAGTAAGGTACATTAGGGAGGTAGGTAGGTAGGTACTTTTGTGCAATTATTACTTCCACTTGCAGCTACAACATGAGCTCACGAAATCTCTGAATAATATAATAATATAGAAGATGATGACTGCAGCTAGTAAGATTGTCTAAGCATACCCTTTCCATTATTGAGTGAGGTTACGAATATATTCTCAACGATCGCTAAAAATAAATAAACTACGGTATTGTTTATGAGCAAGATGTCCCTGTCCCAGTTACCACTTACGTCCTGTCCTATCCTCTACTCGGAGGGTCCTTCGCCTGTGTCTATTTTCTTAGGTAAATACATTGAACCTGTTACCTATGGCCCTGGCATAATTTCTATAGATCTATTCAGAAATGAAGATAGCGATAACAGTTTAAATATATCAAAATGATTACATTGGTGGATAAAACATTGAATTTCAACTATTGTAACAAGGAACAAAGGAAACCTATTCCGTTCGTGGTCTTGAATTCGGGAAAGGTTCTAGCAATGGGTAAAGCGAACATTAGAGCTAACCTACACGCACGAGGGATTACCATATGAATTGTTCACGGCTGTATCCAATCTGTACTCGTCCACCACCAGTCCCAGTAGCATCTACTACTTCGACTCAGCGAGTCCAACCGTTCCCTTGCCTAAATCGTAGACTGAATACCACTTTCTGAGGAATGCATCACCCAAAATGGCAAGAGGTCCAACTGGTTCAGGGAAATCCATTCCCATGAGAGTTGAAATACAGGAGCCCTGGACCTCGAGGATGTAGTCATATGGCGAAATAGAGAAGTTGTAACCACTAAGAGTAAATGTCAGGTCTGGCAAGCTGTCGCGCTTCTCGCATTCGACAGAGTACTGTCCATTGTAGCCTTTCTTGGCACCTATCTCCTTGTTGAGAAGTTCGGCGAGAGTAGATGGGAGAGCAATGAGAGAAGTTCCAGTATCAAGTATGACACCGGTATTCTCTAGTGATGCCACAGAGTCACCGAAGGTGATAGCATCAAGATCAACTTCCCAATAAGCCTTACGTCTCAAGGGAATGTTGGTCAATTTGCCGGTGTAGTGAGAGTCATCGATGCCACCGAAGATGACCTCGGAGTCATCATCCTTAGCGTCACCAAGATAGAAGGCGAAAACCGGTTCGTCAAGTAGACCTTGGCTAACTAGGTTGTAGAAGGGTGGGACCATCTTGTTGACGGAGATGGTATCAAAACCAAGACCTAAAATACCATCGAATCTACCGAAGGCGAAAGCTAAACCAGGCTCTTCAGTGGCCTCAGCAAAATCCTGATGCTTGATTGACAAGTCGCCAATGGTCACCGTGTCCTGGGAGACAAAACCACTCAAGCTGCCGGAGCCATAGTGGATTTCGAAAGTGGTGCCATTTGCCTTATAGGTTGATGACGCAGACGAGTCGTACTTTGTGTGTAGGTAGCAGGCAATTGAGCCACACTCCTGGGATGGGACCCAGAGATTGGAGCTACCGGTGTCGAGGACGACCTTAAAGGTCTGAGGAGGAGAACCGATAGTGATCTCGGAGAAGTCTAGAAGGGTCAGCTAATGAAATTGCGTCATAACATAGAAACACCTACACTGAGCGTTGAGGAAGTTGCTCACGGGGACGATATGGTCGCCCTTATCCGCATGGAGCGAGGTGTCCTTGAACATCTCTTCGGCGTGAGACTGAGGACGGACACCCATGTACTTCTGGCCAAGATGCCTCATTTGAGTATCGATATCAGCATGCTCCTATAAGCGTCATAGGTTAGCATCGGCGGCCAAAGGGCTCGGAATAGCTTCGAGAGCTCCCTGAGATGGAGAGAGAAGGGACTAACAAGCTGTTCCGACAACGGAATCTTCTTGAGCTTCATCTTATGGACTCCGGCCGAGGCGGACCCAAGCAGCAGAGCTGCAGTGAAGAGAATGCTCTTCATGATTGGGACCCGACGATATCGTATCGAGTATCAGAGTCAACAACGGTATGAAGGAGTACAGCGGTCTTGATGCACCACCCTTGATGATGTCTGGTTGGATGTTGGGGGTTGATGAAGAAGAAGGACAGAGAGATTAGGATAGGGTAGGTAGGTAGGTAAGACAGTGTTGTGCTGTGGAGGTGTGGGAGGCAACGGTGGGCGATTAGCGTTGACGAATGACGCTGCTTCGGGCGTTGAGCTGCTACTGTAACCGCATCGTATCGTATCAGGTACAGACAGATCAGGCGGACGGGCACACGGGCACCCGGGTGTGGGACTAACCGCGAAGTCTGGGTGGCTGGGAAGTGCCGATCAGGGCCTAGCTCGGCAAGTGGAGATGTCATCAAGCCGGAACCGCTCTCAGGCCGAGATCACATGCGCAATCGCAACATCAACCATCTACGAGAGGACAGTGTTTGGTATATATACGGTATTATAGTATCTATATGAGGGGTGTGGTAGTCGGCACTCTGTTTCTAAAGCTCAATATCTTGTTTTCTTCTTGTTCATCTGCCTAATCATGCGTCTCTCATCACGTGCTCAGAGACAACCTCATGGAATGCACTTACCTTAGTTACTATTTACAGTCGACCTAAATGCTAGCCGTTCGTGCTGTTGTGGGGAAAGAGCCAAGCGCAGATCAGATGGATTTGACAGTTCGCATGCCAGGGTCTACATCTATAGACAAGTTGACGCATGCAGGTGATCATAGGAATATATTCTTATCCAAAACGTAGTCCAGCTATGCTAACGCCGCCCATGCCTAGAGGTCCGACCCCTTTATATGCCTCATGTAACCATGGTTATGCATGCTCATAACCCAGTAAAGACGCCTTCAATAACATCATCCAGCATCCGCAAACCGTAAAACCTTGCTACGTTCCTGTACACCTTTAACCTTCTTACAACCTCATCGCTCTTCATATCTCCAATCCACTCTCCACTACAACTGCAATGTTCCATAAAATCATTGACCCTGACGGTTTTACACTTCCCACACTTAAGATCTTGTGTTGCCCACTCTACCACCATGGATTCAACAGTCGCAATCATCCTCTCCTCAATCGCCAAACGATCATATTCCGCATCACAAAGTGTACACTTCCATGGTCGAGTGGCTGCATCTTGCGGCTTCCCATCTTTATCAATATCCGGGATCAGATCGTCATCTCGACATAGATCCAAGTCCCGCGCCATTGTGCAATTATCACAAATCACCTGCTGAAATCGTAGGCTTTCGCTGGGATTTGCAAACGTGGCAGCGGCGCTGAATTCACGTACCTCAAACATAGCAAGCAATTCTTTGCGCAACAGCCTCGCCTCGAGCGTTATGTTTTTATCTAGGCTAAGTACTTGCATCAGGGACTTGACAAGTTGCAGGGCGGGATTAGAGAGGGTGAGGTGTGAGCCAGGGAGTATCGGAAAGCGGTAGTCAGAGGCGAGCTCGGGGTGCAGCATCTCGTCTTTTTGCCGCCGGATTAATCCGGCGATCTGTCGCTTCAATGGCTTCTCAAAGTCTTTACCTAGAATGACTTTTTCTTCCTTGTCGTCACCCAAGTTCCTTACTGGCAGTTGTGTTGGCCGGGGTGTCGCGTCAACGTCGTCGGTGAGTCGTGGACGCTTAAGGTTGTGCATTACTTGCACGAATTCGACTACCCAGTCGTGGAAGATTGGTTGCATGGGAACAGGAAGAAATTTGCTCAGTTGCCAGTGCATAACGCAGTCGAGAGTCTGATTCTCGACCTCGACAACTTCCTGGCATGCCTTCCCACCGTAATTGAATTCGTCGTACCAGATAAGGTAATCCCAATATTCCTTGATTTCGAGATCAAGGAAGTGGAAAAGTGGCTTTGCCTTGATTGACTTGAGAATATATTGGCTATAAGCATATGCGTTTCCAACTTCTGCTTTCGTCGTCTGCAGAAGAAGACGGTTTGCACTGGCAAAGACGACGTGCGAACCGACCCGTCGAAAATCACTCATCAATTGCTGGAAAGCCTTCCGGGACATCATTTGCACATAATAATGTAAAGATCGATCGTACATGAATGAGTCAGGATTCTCTACCCATCGAACAAGATGCTGGACCATGATGTCGGCCATGTTGCTTCCTTTACAGGCTTCGGTCCACCACGCCTTCACCATCTCTCGCAAGACGGTTACTCCAGCTGTGGCAAAGGCATTATCGGCATAAAGAACGTTCGTCCCGTCACTAGGAGTATCATCTGATGGTGCTGCTGGGTTAAATGATACCGAATCGCTTCCTTCTAGTTCATTGATGAGCGAGGACGTTAGGATGGTGTTGATAGCGAGATTTCGAACATCAAGCTCAATGCAGACTGAGGAATAGGTTCCTGGATTATTAACTGAGGGCATCTGAACTGTTTCCAGTGGGCCGAGTACATCATCCCTTTCGTATCCCGCATGATCTGGTCGGGGGGCCCCTGACCACCAAAGAACCACATTGTTTTTTTGCAGTCGCCTTGCGTACGCTATATCGATTAAAAAGCGAGGGTCGTCGCGCTCGAGATTGCAAAGTGGGACATCACCATACCTGGCTAACTCTGTGAGATGCAGTACCCATGACCCAAGGCTAAGATAATGATTCACCAGTCGCTTTGCAACGAAGGCTTGCCAGCCAAGCGGAGGCAGGTTACTATCTGCGATATCATACTTCAGGGGAAGCACCGGAAATTCGCCAAGAATTGGGACGTCGTGAATTAGCATCCGCCTCTGCGGTGATTGGATCACGAGCATGAGCGGCCTGGTCTCGTCTCCTCGCATTTTCTTCACCATATCTCCAATTTCAAGCAATGCTTTCCGTCTGGTGGTAACTTGCTTAGTTGTAAAATGGATCTTTTCTTGATAATCCAAGCAGTTCTGCCACGGTTCTCCATTTGCTTCTACCAGTCGTTTCGCCATTGCGTCAGTGTATATCTTGCCAATGTTTGGCAAGTCTTGATTCGCGTCCTTAGATTTTTGTAACATGACGATGTGGGCTTGATCCTTCGCCGTTGAAAACAAAGCAAGGATTTGGCGATCGCCGGCCACAACGTGGTATAGGTATAGATAGGCAAGAGGAGATTGTGTCAAATATGGCTGTTTTGCTGCAGATCGGCGAAGACCAGACAAGTCAAAGCCTTGTTCAAGACCCTTACCAAGGACACCGGATTGAGTCTCATCGAAGGTGCAAAGGTTTCCAAGTTGCAACACTGCTCGTACGCTCAAAGGAACCTGCTTTTCATAGACACCTTCTACGCTAGGATGATTGAACAAGAGTGAAAGTTTATGTGCGTCGTTAACATAAACATCTTCGGACATAGTGAGCTTGAAGAGATGGACTGAGGGATGCCCGTTTGGTAAGGTATGGGAGACTTTCTGCGCAACACAGCCATCAACTTCAACGTCCGGCATGTCTTTGCCCTTCATGTTGAGAAATAGCTGACGTGGCACATTCACTTTGAGCGTGTGTATCTTCTTGTCAATCAGTACGTATGCGATGACTACACCGGGGCTGTCGGTGCCTCTTAACTGGAGCACCTGCCAAGTGCTCTTAAACAGCAGCTCAGCTTGATTTTGGAACGTCGCACCAATGTTGCTTTGGACATTGGACCGAGTTTCTCCAAACAAGTGCCGTCGTCGAATTCGAGCTTGTTTTTGGATCTTCCATTTCTGCTTCTGATACTCCAGGAAGCCTTCATAATCCTCTAAGGGATTGGGCATGACTTTCGGTAAACTGGCGAAAGGATCAGTTGACACAGGCACAGCTGGCTCGGGTGACTTCCTCTTTTGACTCTTCTGTGAGGTGGAAATCACATTTGCGACTGTCTTGGGTTTCAGGAGTTGGGACCCGAGATCCTCGAGGTCGCCGAGCCGTGAGTCCTGCAAGTTTGTGATATCTTCCAGTGGGACTTTGGTGAACAAGTCTGTCATTTTCTTCTGCTTCAGCTTATCATCCTTTACATTAATGCGACGTTGTAGCCATTCGGGATGCGCAACTCTCGGAACAGGGTTACGGACTTTCTGTAACGCAGCGGGAATCGTGATGAGCTTTTGAATGACCGAGCCTAGACGATCGAGATAGTAATCCCAGTCCAGCAGAGCTCGTGGATCCATGTCAGTTGGATCCTCTTTTAACCACTTTCTAAGGAAATAGCGCTTAACCGATGTCTCCGCGGAGAAGATGGCCACAGGTATAGCACGTTCTGTGACGGGAGCGTTTTTTGGTCTTGAGCAGATAATATACTTGCAATTAAGACCTTTGTCCTTTATCATCTGCTCTCCAAGGAAGTCTGCTAATCGCTTGGCAGTCGTGATTGAAGTCGACTTTTGAGAGCCGTATTCTTCTAGCGTTTTTGACATGCTTCTATTTTCGCAAATGAGATCAATAAGTTCTTCATCGGCAAGCGTCTCACCCTTTGAGTGTAGTACGTCGAGCCATCGATTGGCAACCTTTGCAACGGCGGCATACGTTTCAGCCAAGGTTTCGCCTTCGAGAAAGAACTTAAAAATTTGTTGTTGAAAGATCTTGATTAGCTTGAGCTCTCCTCTTCTCTTGACTTCAAACCCCTTGAGTTCAGCAAGACTACCATCATTGTTGAAAACAGCATAACGTTTTTTCAAATTCTTGTCTTCCTCTTTTGAAGTCGGTAGAATCATAGCTCTGTATGGGCCGTCGACCTCAAAAAAAATAGAATTGTCGCTGTGGGTCTCATACTTGAACGTCTGTGGATTTTGTAGGATTTGATATTGGTGATTTGTGAATTTTGCGTGGACGAGATGGTTTAACATGACACAAGGGTATGATATTGCCAGCTTTTTGCCATTTTTCATAGTGAAGCCATAATTCTCCGGGAACGTTGCTGGAAGCATACACCAGATTCCATCGGTATCGAGTTCCAGGGGTCGACCAATCCGCTCCACCAACTGTCGAGCCATTTGGATGATATGAGCTCCTGTAAGACAGGTCACGCCAGCCATTTCCATGGAGTACCAGCGGGAACCTTTTCTCATAACGTAGCCGTAGAACGAGTTCAGAATAACTTTGTGAGCCAATTGTAAAGAATCAAACAGAATGATCATCTTTTTTCCGTTGTCAATCTCTGCTGTAGATGCACCAGAAGACTTCAAAGCTTCAGTCTTTCCTTTCCAGACCTTCTGCTGTCCCTTGTAGTCATATCGTCTGTCTCTAAAGTCTCGAACAGTGTCAACGTAGAAAGGATTCTCTCGCTGGCAAATGATCGCTTCTCGTTCAATTGTTTTTGACTCGTGGATCTTGTGGTAGATCTTCTGACTGTATATTTGTAAACGTTTGCGAACGAGGGAAGCTTGTTCATCGGCCGATAATTCCTGAAATGTCCGTGGCGGGCTTGTCGGCCACTTCCCAGGAAATCTCTCATTTTCGAGAGAATGCCTGATCATATTGTATTCGTCGCGCTTCGACGGAAGGTATTCTCCTCTCCATGACCAGGGCATTCTTCGATCACAAGTCTTACCTGGACGGTTGAAGTCACAAGCCGCACAATCCGACTCCTGTACCATGGAATCAGGCTGGAGACGGTTCGTCGTCATTATGTTGGGGTACATAGACGCAACATCCAAATGGTAAATTAGAGGCCGTTCGCTGCGATTTGCTGTTGCTTTGAGACTGATTAATCGGTCGGTAATCTGCTGCTTGACTTCATCATAGTTGGTAATGTCATCCAAAGACTTTTTTTCTTCCACCGTAATACTGAATTTGAGCGCTGCATCAAGATCTGCCAGAAGCTCGTCGATGGCAGTGGTATCAACAGCAAAGTTTACCGGTATGTCTGCTCTAAAAACACCCGCTTCTATACTTTCCACGTGCCCTCCAACGTACGTTTCCGATTCAAGCAGATGGCCATCGTAGAAGGATTCTCTTGGCGACACATGTTTGTTAGGTAGAACAATCTCTTTCTGATAGGCTTGAACCATGAGAAGCATCTCGCACAGAGTTCCAGTACCTTTACGCAAGACCGCGTCTGGTCCTAAAGGAATAATGGTGCATAGCGAGAATATGAAGGGGTGTACATATTTCATATACAAGTAGTAAGTCGCTACAGCGTCAGAAACAGAGTATTCAGAGAGCGTCTGTGGCCGTTCGCTTGCATAGCGAAGCATGAGTTCCGGATCCAATTCATCAGGATCATATCCAAGCTTAGCCACTGTGACAGCTTTCAGGCCTCGGCTTCCTTGAGGTAGGTAACTGTCTCGGTTGACCCAATGGAAACAATCCATGTGGACACTGTAATTGCATTGGTATTGGTCTTCGCTGTCTTTTTTCCATCCAATTTCTCGATACATATCAATACCGTTGACGCTCGCTCTAGCATCAACGAAGGGCCAATCGAAGAAATCTCCGTTATATGTTGCGATGACCGTAGGTCGGGCTTCTTTGATGTGAAGAAAGAATCTTTCTATAACGGCCTTTTCATCTGGCTCGTTGAAAATCATGAAAGGGCCAGTATACTCTGGCTTTGGCGTATATTCGAAGTCTTCGATGTCTTCAGAGACTATTTCCCGATTGGTGATTAGGAATCCTTGTCCATCGATCATGTACGATATCATCATAATTTGATCAATGGCAGCATCTGGAAATTTCAGGGGCAGTTTAGTCGTCTCAATATCATAAGCCATCACAACTGGATCAGCGCGCTGTAACCTTTCCTCTAAGCATTGGAGAGATATGACACCGTGCTTTGCTTCCACTGTATACCATTTTCCAATTCGTAAATCTAGGTTGAATAGTTAGTCAAGGAAGTCAAACTATGAATATAGTGTATACCTTTGTCAATCAAAACCCGCACATGATATGGTACATCCCACTCTCTAATATCAACAATAAAATCGCTAGCATCCGCAATCGTAGTATTTAGTCGTTTATCATCTTCTCGTGAATCATCAAACAGGTCAAACCCAGCATTCGCGCTGTCAAGAATTAGCATTCTAGCATCATTCTTGATTTCCTGTTACATTTACCTAGCAACCTCGGCATATGTGTCCATCGCGTTCATGTTCTTCTTGTTTTTTTCTGCAATAGGTATCACATCCCTTCTTGCTGCCATAAGATCATTCTGGTTTGAGAATGTAAGCTCTAAGAACGTCCTTCGGTAGCCGAGCAAGTGATTCGGCATTTGTAAATCTTCCTTTTCGAGCCTTCGGCAACCCTTGACAACTCCTCCACCAGGGACTCGTTTCAGCCATTCTTCTGCTTCTGGTTCGTATCCCCTCTTCACGGCTACTAGGAAGTATGGCTCGAATTCAATCGTCGCCTTGAATGTGCCGCCGTCTTCCTCGAGGAAGTACATATCTAGGGCACTTCGTCCTCCAGGTATATTGTCGTCCTCTATTTCAGTGGGCTTTATGTTAACCAGCCATCCTGTCTTCTTCTTGCCACTTTCATATCGCGCGAATCCCATAGATTCGTCAATGCTGTGGGCGAGACGGGTTGCTTCTAGCTTCTCATCTGCAGAGGTAGCTTCGATGCGTGAGGAGGGTGCAAAGGTTTTTGCTTTTCTAGGTCCATGATATGCTTGTTTGCCCCCACGGCGGTATCCATTTTGGGGTCTACGGGTAGGCATTGCTACGTCGAGAGTATCCTGCTGAACGCGCCCGTAGGTAGATTACGGCGTAGACGCCGCGGTATATCGAACAATAGTCGGCACGACAAAAGAAAAGTGCCTAATCCAAATATTGACCATGGATGCTGTTAATTTTGCAATGACATCTGTAGGAAGTGAGGTAATTAAGGAGTTAAATTGGTGTGGCAGTCGCAGTCAAAGGCAATGCTAAAGTGTTTCTATGTAAGATAAATCGCCCTGGCCTAGAGGTACGCGCGACGCGTGAAATCAAATCAATTAACGCGATTCGCTCAGTCCTCGGTTTTGCGGCCTCATCAACGAGGCTGAAAGAACTTCTACGGAGGCCGGCCAATCGTATATGTCTGGCTGCTTTCGAGCTCTCGTGATGCAGCTACAACAGCTCCATGCCACAACACAATGGCTGGTGACACTCGGGATTCGAATCAGCCTACTCCTCGAGGCCCGCCGCCGGGCGAGACGGCTCCTCCAGCTCATATTAAAGGCCCAAAAATCTACGAAATTTTCAATGCGCCGAGCAGTGCGAATGCATTGCCGGAAGGATCCGGCCAAAATACTGCTGGCGGACATGCACAAGTGCCTTCGCTCTCCGAAGCAGTAAGAACGGTACGGATGGGGGATTTTAAGCAGGTTTATATGTATCCGTGTGTACGAGACGCGTTGCTCACTGGCATCGGAGGAGCCTTTGGGATGGGTGGCCTGAGAATGCTATTTGGATGTATGCTACACAATTCCTCAATCGCAAGTGTCACAATGCTTACATACTTATAGCATCCATCATGAAGGCCTGCAATTGGGCTGTTGGCACATTCTGTTTTGGCGGTATCGGGAGTTACGAATATTGTCTGCAAAAGAGAAAGCTCGAAAAGGCAAATATTAAGAGAGCCGTGGAAATTATAGATCGTAAGAAGGGAGAGAAGGAGGCACAGATGAGAGCAGCAAGAGAAGAACGAAGGCGTGCAAGAGAGGAGGCAGAAAAGGCAGCAGAAGCCAAAAAGAACAGTTGGAAGTTCTGGTAGGAACGATCGGTCGAAAATGATAAAGCTTTTGTTCTGCAGACCATCCTAAATCTTTCGGACATGTCAATCGACTCAGTCGAAAGGAAAGGAGAAAATAACTCGCTAGGTATGGAATGAGTGGATGTATTTAAGTAATGATAAATTTTTGTCTAATACATATTTGTCTTATATATTCTATTTAGTTGAGCTGAGTAGGTAATGTATTATGTGCCTTAGTCCTTATCACTCCAACCACGGTATACTATTCGACTGCCATAAACCTCCCCTTTCTTCAATATGACCTGTCCTTTCCACTCATCCACATTTATAGCATTAACATACCGGCTTGGCTCGACGCAAAATCCACTTCTCGGCCCTCTTGCCGGCAAGCCGCCTACAGCTGGAACATCGATTCCTTCACCGGTGTAGAATTGGAAAGCAGGCTCAGTGCTGAAGACCTCAAAATGAACGCCATTTTTGGGGTGATAGGCTGCCACCGTCTTTCTCAAAGGCTCAGATCTGGTATCAATTGGGATCGAGGAAGGAGGTTTGTCAAAGACAAAACAGTCATCCACTGACGGCCCATCTACGCCAAGGACGAATCGCTCATCAATCTCGAGGCTCTTATACTTCTCTGGGCCGCGGGTGGGAATCCCACCGTTGTCAACTGGAAGGTATAAGTTCGAGCTCAGGGCCACCTCTGTGTCCGCAATCGTCGGTTCACCGGAGAGATTGAAATATCTAGACGACCGGTGAGCACTATAGCCCAAATTATCATTTAAGATCTTAGTGGAACTTACGAGTGGTTGGTCACATTGACAGCGGTTTCATCTGCTCCTCCTACAAGCTCAACTTGATATTCAATGCCTAGGACCCTAGCCTCCTTTCCATCACTGGTCCTCTGAGTGCCTGTAGTATAGGTGACGGTCGCGACAACAGTCCCTGGATAGCCTTCTACTCCGTCCTCGTCCTTCAATTTGAACACAACGCTTTCTCCGCCTTCAAGTTTATTTCCATCAAGGCCAGGTATGGTTTTTAGCCCAACGGGAGTTGGGCCTTCCCATAGCCTTTTGCCCCAGCCTACTAGTCCACCATGTAAAGCATTTTCTCCATTATTGACAGCCAAGCTGTACGATTTTCCGTTCAACGAATTAATCTTTCCGCCCTTTATCCTGTTGGCAACACGGCCGATTGTTTCACCAAAATGTGGAGAATTATGTGACTTGTAGAGCGCCTCCGTGGGGAATCCCTGCACAATGTTGGTCTTTCCGACAAAGAATGTCTGGATAATAGCACCAGTAGGCAGGAAAGAAAACGGCGCAGGAGCGGCAGAAGGAGACATGATTGATAGTATATGATTGATAGCTTACAGGGAGCAAGATTGTTAAACTATCCAAAGCGAACAGTAAAGGACAAGAGCCTACCTTTTATTTTGTCTCCGTCATTCTTGGTGGCATGTTGATTCGAGCACGCGCCCTGAGCTCATTCAGGCTGAATTCAACCGCCCCGCAGTGGGCAGCCAACGCAATTAGGCATTACGAGTAAGTTTGGCAGCAGCCTAAACGAAGGTCCCGCCGACGAGGCTGCGAGGCCACGAGGCTGCGAGGCTGAACATCTTGGAGGGGCCAGGCCATCTCTCACAAACAAATTGCTCGCCATGTCCATCATATTCCTAGATATACGCTGGCAATTCAAGGTAGTTTTTTTCATTAATGCGTAGTGGCTCATTTGGGCTGGATAGTTGCCTACGTCTACAGATTGCTATATTGGTGTACGGATAAGCTGTTGGGGTAAACAAAACACTACCTGCCTGCCTGCCTCGGGATGAGCCGAAACCATCCATCAACGGTGATGCACAATGCTTTGTACTTTGGTACAGACCGACAGTATTATCGCCATCCATCATACAACTTCCCCCTCCAACAGTGCCTCTTCTCTAGCATTATCCATCAGCTTCAAATAAGGTGCACCGCTCGAATAATTGCGCTCTTAGGCGCCCTTGCGATAATCATGCTACCATTCGATTCCAACATTATCTCGCCGAAGCGCAAACGAAGCCTACCCACGTCGGACACGAAGACCTCACCGATGCGCATTAACACAAACTTGCCCGGCGGCGTATTTTCAGACGAACAGAAACCGTCCGAAAGCCCACGGTCTAATGTAGCACACCGCTTCGAAGATCTTCACATTGCAAGCAGCGGGGTAAGCAAACTGAACGTCAATCGTTCGTCGCATCTCGACTTCGCGATTGGCGAGGAAGATGTCGGTAGAAAGCGCATGAGAATTAGTGACGATGTCGAGAGAGAGATCCCAGAAACACCACAGGGCCCCATTAATAGCTCTAATCCTGTGAGAGAGCACGGCGTCGACAGCCAGGTAAGGAGGACGCTGCTCCACGACGACCTTGACCCCGTCATTTTCGATAGTCCGAGTAGTCACGCAAGTCGCTTCAATTCGGGTCTGGCCCGATCATATCCCTCAATAAACCGACTGACAGATTCCAAATCCCGAGGGCGGAAACGGATGGGCACCCCGCCACCATCTGCCGCCGCAAACTCTACACCATCTCCTGACGATGACGTTGTCGTGGACCCAGAACGAGCGTCTCTTACATGGCATGACGATGAGATAACTGGGCATGATCCAGACGATCCGGATGATGATGGGGAGGGAATCAATGGGATAGGTTTCAAACCCACACCGGCGACAGCACGCGCAAGAGCGGACAAAAGAAGACAGCAATTGGCCGAGTACAGGAGCCGCGAGGCTAGGGAAGCCAGAGCGAAGAGAAGTGAGAGGAGGCGAGGAAGCCCAAGTTTTGTACTGACTTCAAGAGAGGAATCCGAGTCCTCAAGAAAGGTCAGGTTCATGGAGGCGCAGATTACGAATATAGATCCGTCGTCGACGGCCTCATGATAATTCAGTAATACGATCAAGGAATGATCCATTGGTTGTAGGATACGGCAGAGGTCGAGGCGTTACATTTGCATATTAAGATGCCAGTAAAGCGGGTAACATTGGTAAGGATAGGCTGGATATAATAAATTGGTTGAAATTTGTTACTTTCCACATACGTACTACACTCTAGTTAGGTAAAGGCGCCAAAAGGGCGCTGCGAGCCTACAATCTACAGTTCATCTTCATCACTTGCATTATCCTGTACCTCTTTTGCTATTGAAGGAGCCTTATCCTCCTGCTTTCTCCACAGTCCAGCCAGGAATTCACTTGTGCTCGCTTCGTCAATCCCCTTATCCTCCCTCTTCTTCAAGAATCTTGGAAATCTCAAGCTTAACCCCTTCTCTTCACTGACAAGACCAATCGCCGCAGTGTATGTTGGACTGATTGTGATGTCTGCAAAGGCTATTTCCCACACCTCTTGTGGCTCGAACCAAACGTCCGGAAAGCCACCATTGTAGTCAATATAGCTGGGTTTCTCACCCAGCACGTGATCTTCATCTTCAGAATAGTACTCTTTATTGGCTTTATAGAAGGTATCGGTGAAACCGGAGATACATTTGCAGACAGCCTCAAGAGAGCCAGTTATCTCGTTCCGGACGCAGAGAAGTATTGGCGACCACCATTGGGCTTTTCGGCCTTGGCCATGCCAGCCAGCTACGGGGATTAAATCGAGGGTGTCGAAGGTGGCGCTATAGTCCTTTTTCACCTTCAGCCAGGAGTCTAGCCGTTTATCAGGCTCATAGGTGGCGAGTAGTGCCTTTCGGCGAGTTGCTTGTGCTTTATAGCCATCGCTAGGTACAGACTGGGTCTCAACGGGTTTCTCTATGGCCTTCTTCTCCTTTCCTTTCCTTGATAGCACCAGAGGTTCTGGGTTTACCAGCTCTGCTTCTAGCTTTAGATTTGGAAGGTTGTCCAGAATCTTGACCATGATTCCTTCACATTTGGTATCGGTTGCACTCTTAAAGAATTCGAGCACGCTTTCTGAATACTGTGAGGTCGCATCCATGCTTTTTACCCAGGTAAATCGATTTGGAACTTCTGTGAAGAGGCTTCGTAATAATTCGCGACGGTCCCGGAATGGCCGATCCAGTAGAGGCTCGCCGTTGAGATACATAAGATCAAAGGCAAAGAGACAAACATCTACTGTAATGCTTCCAATTGCCACACCTTTTCGAGCTCGGTTTGTTAGCGTTTGAAATGTCTTTAGCTCTCCTGACTGATGATCGACAGCGACCACTTCTCCTTCCATTATGAAACTACTGACGCCGTCCCCACGGATTTGAGGGATCAATGCTACCAAATCAGGATATTTGTCTGTCATCAGCTCTAGATGGCGTGAGAATATGGAGACACTCCCTTTCTCATCGCAATGAACTTGCGCTCGTTGACCATCATATTTGAACTCGCAACTGAAAGCCCGGCCTTGAAGCTTAGTGAGCATTTCAGATAGATCCCTGGTAATGCTCCCTAACATGGGTCTTAGAGGAATGTGTAGTTCAAGGCCACATCGGACCAAAAGCTCCTCACATACGCCAATCTCCAGAAGGACAGGTATTAGGTCGTCGTAATTAGGT
This sequence comes from Aotearoamyces nothofagi, assembly GCA_015345905.1. Lineage (NCBI taxonomy): Eukaryota > Fungi > Ascomycota > Leotiomycetes > Leotiales > Tympanidaceae > Aotearoamyces > Aotearoamyces nothofagi. Next base: position 601,198 of record JADDTR010000017.1, on the reverse strand, counting down.
CTTTTTGCAAAGCATGACTTCACTATTTCTTCGGCTTTCAACCACACTTCTGCCAATACTTCCTTTTTGAAAGAAGCAAGCTCCTGCTGAGATCTCAGAGGAAACTCTGCACCCGGAGGACGTGATAGCAAAAAGGCCCTTGAAAGTGCTATGAGCATAGTGGTTTTTACGGCTCCAATACGTAGCTGTTAACTGTCAGTATGCCCCCTTCGCTGACAACAAATTTTCTATGTTCGCCAGAAATAAGATCGTACATTATACTTACATGTTGACATAATGTCCTGACAATATATCTACTTTCCTCCGCACCTCTTGCATCTTGAAGGAGTCTGTCCACAATGCGCTGCTTTATTTCACCACTTCCTGTGCCTTGACAGCTGGCTATTTTGACTAGAGACTGATAAACACCCTTGATTGACAGCGGTTTTGGCTTTCGTAGCGTAAAGCTCTGCCTCTTCTTAGCCTCAAACGCCACATCCCCTGCATCTCCATGCTTATTGTAGAGATTCTTCAAGCCTCTATTATCAAGACCGCATACATTTTTCAGAGCTTTAGAAATTGCCGAGCCTCCCAGACCAAGTTCAAGTGATATGTAAGGAGGGGATATTGCATTTGTAGCAAGCCATACCTAAAGTCTTCGTCAGTCCCAGAATTTTGAAAACCACGTAAAAAGTGAGTGGAAGCCGATTAGTCTTAGTTATAAAATGGGAACTCGGAATCAACTCAACCATCGGGTATAAATGTGGTTGAATGGTTGCAGTAGTGCAGTCTTTCTATACGTACAGTAGGCAACAAGCTACTTGGATCCCCCACAATGATGGTTCTTAATAAATTCACCAATGTATCTACAATCTTGATGCGGCTTTGCGTGCCGTTGACTAACACAAAACACCTCGTGAGCAAGGCGTAAGTGGCATCGCCTCCTTCTGTAGCCCAATGTTCTCGCAGTTTTGGTACATATTTGAAGGGGTCGAAAATCAAAGGACTCTCATCGAAGGGTAAATTAGAAGTTATGGTATCTTCGGCAGACCCCGCAGATTGAAGCGACAGAGTGCTCTTGCCATTTGACGCCGGAGTTTTCTGTATCATATCATTTTCTCCGATCTGGTATGTCCCTTGAACTATGCCATCAATCTTATTTTCCACGTAATACAGATCTTCTATTTCGGGCCCTCCTAGAACTGTGGGCTGTGACGGATCATGTTCCTGATCAAGCGGTGCAGGACTTGATTGTTTGGCAGCTTCTTTAGGCACAGACCCCCCTGAAGGTCCCGCAGACTCCTGGTCCCATTCAGCCTGCAATTTCTTTGCCAGTTGTTCATCAGTTAAAGAAGTGCTGTTTGTAGATATTTCATTCTCTGTTGTCTTCGAAAGATGACTCGACATACCATTCCTTTGTTTACCAAAGAAGTGCTCTAGGGTCCGAGAGCCTATGGGAGACGTCTTGCTAGAATTATTGGGTTTTCGACGCTTCGCAGGGCTTGCCATGTCTGCAAATGCTATCATTACTTCCTCACAGTCTTAAATCTGAGGCCTCCACTGAGTGTGAAATAGAACGCCATCAGGCAGTGATTTGTTCCAGTCCAAGTCGATAATTGTCGCTAAGTTGCACAAATATATGTCAACTAATGTATGACATCTTCAGAGGCTGTAGCTTCTTAGCTTGATGGAAATATCTCAAAGTGGATTGTAGTGCTGTGGTTAAGCTCGCTGTCGGGCATATTAAAGCTCGGGACAACGTCATTGATGTGGAAGTCGCGAGCGTCTACGCGACTCGCGTAGATCTGATTGCTGGTCAAAGCTGCCAAGTAGACAAGACATCAGCATCTATCTTGGTTGTATCACAAGATATGCAGGATGATTCCATCAACAGACCGAGAAGGTAGCCCGATTGCCATTCTCGATAATCCTCGGGTTGTAGCTGCAGAAGAGCGAGATATCAGGCTGGACGACTACCTCAACGACAAGCTACAAACCCCAGCGGACTTCTCGACCCTCGATTATTTGCTTGAAAGCGTAGAGACCCAACGTATTCAGCTTCACGATCAGGTCAGTGCTTGGAATCGAATTTAATCTGCTCAGAAGCGTAGACAATCAGAGAATGCTGATAGATCCATATAGCTTCAAGATGCACGGTCTCAATTTACGAAGGCTAGAACAGCCGCCGACGATCACATAGAACTGGTGATGTCGCAGACGAAGGCATTTCACACTCAGCAGGAACAGATTCAAATGCGGTTAGCTATTGTTACAGCTTCGGATGCTCCTGATGACGCCGCGCAAAGGTTCGAACAGCCAATGCAAAAGCTTCGACGACTTGAACTTGCCACCGCCTACGTTGAACTTCTAAAGGAGGTGGATGATTTGACTGAAGAATCTCGTCGATTTCTACCAGATAACCCAAAGGAGGCCTTGAAGCCATATGCTAGGCTAAAAGAACTGTCCCTCTCACTCCGATCGTTGCAAATACAAGCAGATGGAGGCGCTCCTCATATAGTCGAATATGTCGAAAAACGAGAAGGGGATCTTTGGAAAGAGATGAAGAAGATTATGTCGGATAATTTCGATACCGTGCTGCGTCAGGCGGATTGGCCATCTTCAATCCCCAACTCAATCCAGGAATGGACTGATCCGTTTCAAAAGCTCTTAGATCTCCAGACCTTTGAACTCTTGAATTCAACCGAACCAGTCATTTTACTCCCTATGGCTGTTATCACAAAATCCATCGCACAGAAATTCAGATATCATTTCATGGGAACAAAGCCCACCAATTCCAAACACAACGTTCGTAGCCCTCGCACTAATCTGTATCGTGATGAAGAGTCTGATATACTGATACCAAACAGCCCGACTACTTTTTGGAGTGGACTTTAGGTACCATAGAGCAGTGGACAGGCTTCATGTATGACAGCGTTGGTCCCGTCTTAACCGCTCATTTTAGAGGGACAAAACTGGCCGGCAATAGCATTTATATCGACCCTATATCAGCCTTCATCACTGCCTTTCTACCTGTTGTGCGAGAAAAGGTCAATAGTCTTATGCCCGTGTTGTCTCAAGAACCTTCACTCATGAGCAATTTTATATTATCGCTGATGAAATTCGATAACAGGATTAGGGAAGAGTTTAAATATGACGCTGGTGACCCTAAGAGAGGCTGGAATGGATTGACTGGGGAAGTCTTGGACGTCTGGTTCGACAGATGGTTGAGTTTAGAGAAAGATTTTGCTTTGAAGAGATACCAGGATATCATGGATGCCAAGGACAGTGGGAAAATTGACTACGACAGTGCTAGACCTGGCAGGACCAAACCGACATTTGGTGCTTTGAAGATCACAGATCTCCTTGCCAATGTTACTACTCAATACCAATCTCTGCGTAAGTTTTCACACAAGCTGAGATTCCTCATCGATATACAGCTCGCTATACTCGACAAGTATCATGATAGATTAAGGGACTCGCTCGACGCATACACCGCGATCACTTCAACCGTTGGTCGTACGTTGCATGGCGTCACTAAAGAGCAGCAAGCGGCACTTGAAGGAACGGGCGGTTTAGAGAGCCTTTGCAAGGTTTATGGCAGTGCGGACCATATCATAGCTACGACTCATGATTGGAGCAATGATCTTGTGGGTCTTCGTCTGATGATCTTTTATGATAGATCTACCGTAGATACGTGAAGCTGACATGGATATAGTTCTTCGTCGATCTCTGGAACGACCTACAGAATAGAGCACGGAAAACGGACTTTGATGAAAATCTTGCTGGTCCAATAAGCTATGCCGATGTCAAGAGCAGCACCTCGGCTTCTGTGGGCTCTTATGATGATGGTGCTCTCTTTGATGAAATAGCTAGCGCATTTCAGAAGCAAAGAAACCTTTCAGAACGCCTCCTAATAGAGACTATCAAGTACAACTTGGCAGGTATCTTAAGGCCATACATAAACAAACCCCAGTGGCTCACTGTCGATGACAATTTAACTGAAGGTAAGTCAGCACCAAATATGGGCTTGTTTTATCGCTGGACAATTACTGACTATGGCGTAGACTTAGATCCATATATGCTCACTGTTACCGCAGAGCTTGATCAACCTCTTCAGGTATACTCCACCCACACTCATCGATAAGTATTAGCAACTAATATTATTAGACCTTAAACAGCAATATGGCGTTCGTTCGCAAATCTCTCGCTACTACACCGTTTCGGCGTATTTGGCACGAGGTTCTTGATACACTGCAGGATCACCTTTGGAATGAAGTCCTTATAAGAGAAAGGTTTACGACTGTCGGTGCTGCCCAGTTTCTACGTGATCTTACTGCAATCTGGGCGATTGTTGACGATTATGTCGTGAAAGGGTCATTGACTGCACTTGGAATGCCAAAGCTAAAAGAAGGCGCGCAATTGCTTAATCTTCCCATCGTAGCACGAGATGGCGGTATATCTTTGAGCAATGCTTACGCTGGCATCTTCGCTGATAATATGGAAGCTAAGAAGATTCTTGAGGCATTGGGATTCTCGACACTTACTTACATGGAGGCTAGGACGATATTGCAAAGGAGAGTGGAGGCCACCAGCGATGAGTAAAGCCCCATAGAACATTCAATATATCTCATACTTAATAGAACTTGATGCACACCTTAGTGTAGGATAGCTTTGTCCATGACCTAACCTTAAAAGGCAACCGTGAATCTTATGAGACCCTTACACTTCCGCTTGACCACACTATCAAATGCAAAGCCTGTAGACTTGGGTGAAGCGAAAACCCTAGCTGTAAATGTGCTCCAAAGCTTTACTTCCGTCGGTATATTTTAGACATCCCTGGAGACAATCATCGTATTGCCAACCCATCTCCACGCCGCCACTACCAGCCCGCCATGTTTTTGTCTGCCGAGAAGCCGAGCTGGGTTTCGTCTCGTTTTCTGTCGAATGCTGTTATGCACGGTCGATGTACAGAACCTAGAAGGGGAGGGGGGACATGAGGAACGAGGCGTCCGGTGCATTTAGATGGATAGAGACGTACCACGAATCAGATGATAACTGATAGAACCCAAGGCGCCCTCTGATTTTTTTTCTTGGCTTTGGCCTTGGCAGTAAAGGTATGTGCGTGTACCTCTTCCGCTGCCGTCGGCATCTGTTGCGTCATGCTCCCGCAGGTTGAAGGGTTGATGCGGTGGAGGAGAGACGGAGTGATGGCCGTGCGGTGCCATGATGTCACGGGGCCCTGACCTGGTGGGAAAGGGGGCCCGGTCACGTGAGCTTCCTTCCGAAGCACGAGGTGCAACGCCTACCTACGCAGCATCTACTGCTTGCATGAATAGCAAAGCGCCCCCCCACACTGTGCGTACTTCAGGAACCAGGCTTTGCATAACTTCAATCCAGCATTAGTTATCCCACGTGAACACCACCGAGATAAGATCAACCCGGCTGCTTTTGAACTGCAGTCTCAGCTCGTTCGACTGCTCTGGGCAGTCGAGTTGCGTACCAGAATCACGAGGAATATCTTCTATATTGACGGGCTTATAATCCTCTCCCTCGTAGATATCGCCCGTCCCTATGATAGATAGACGCCCCTTTATGACCGCGACGGATTCGAATATAAAGGTGGCCTTGCCAACTTCGATGCGCAGGGATGGCGTGGTGAGAGATAGGGTCTGATGGTGTGGGAGTCGGTCAAAATTGACGCTGATGGTGGATGCCGAGCTGGCCGTCGATAGGCTGCTTGAGCTTCCATGGCCAGAAGCAAGTCGCAGCCCCAAAAGAGTTACGGGCGGAGTAAGGAGCCCGGTATCTAGCTCATTCTGCTGGGAGAGGATGCTCGGTGTTGACGATGATCGAGCTGCCCAAGGCGACAGATGCACTCTGCTTTCAGACGCATCATGACTTGTCCCTCTAGCCTGTGAGGCATGCAGTAGCCGACTATCGGCCGTCATGCCCTGAACGATTTTCTGGAAGTGGTGTATCTGCGACGGACTCATCCAATCTACGTCTGGGATCGTCCATTTGTGGTAGAGGTGCTTATGGGAGTGGGTGACTCGATAGCCTCCGTGGTGACTGATGAACAGATCACAAAGAAAACATGCGGATTTGCTCGACCCAATAGCACGAGGCGGCGGGTCTGATGGGTGCTGTTCCTGTTTGTAGAACAGAATGAGTTGAACTTCTCCATGCACATGGCAGTCTACATTGGACCCGATGGGTAGTATCGATTCTGGCGCAGCAAGGTGCGTCAATTTAATGTTTTGGAAAAGGGTTCGATACCTTGTATGGCGAGCACATCGGGTGATGTCCCTACATAGAGAAAAGTACTGGCCAATCTTGTCGATTTCGAGTATCTCGCGGCTTTCATAGAAGCGTTGTTGGAGTCCCAACGTTTTCAAGTATCCCTCCAACGACAACTCGGAACCGGTAGGGACCACTTCAGAGCTCTTTCTTATAGCAGCCTTCAAAAGGCGATCTTCGTCTTCCGGCGGGCACCTATCAATAGCCTCATAGCAATCAGCAAGTTCCTCAAATCTTATAAACAAGTCACGAAAGTCTCGTCGCTGCCAGGTGGTAGGCTGTGCTAGGGCTTCTCGCAGCCTTGTATACAACGGACGGTTTCTGGGTAGTCCATCCTTATCCCACCATGGCTTGGGAGACTTATATGAACGTAGGCGTGATGTACACGGCTGGAGCTGAATTCAAAGACTTTGTTGAACAAGCGCTCTTGGAATTTGCGTCTGCGTTTGCCTACGGGCTTACCTATCAGACTATTATTTCTCTGAGCCATCGAGTAAAACTGACCTTCCCGAGCGTACTCTTGAACTATGTCTAGGATCTCCCTCAGTCCTGCAATGGCTTCCTTCGAGGGAGTCGTGTTGGCTGCAAGTCTGATGGTCAAGCTAAGCTCGTCCCGGTTCTCTTCAATTGTAACGGCTGAGACGAATTTTGCCCCTTCCTCATTCTGCGCAAGGAAAGCAATCAAAGCTGCGATATGCTGCTCTTCGTTAAGCAGAAGTAGGTATTTATTCGATTCCTTTGCTGCATCGTGTCTGTAGTCTTCTGCTCCGGACGGGCGATGAGTCTTTCTATAAAGTTCGAGGACGGCTTTATGAAATTCGATTTTGTGGTCCCGTTGCCAAAAGTTGCCATTGGCGATCATTTCAAGGAATCAGCAATGAAGTGGACATTCCAACCGCGGTGTAGAGATAGGGTGTAGACGGCGAGGAAGATAGGATGCTGTAAGTGAGAACAAAATGCGGCTCTGCGCACGCTCTTGCATATGCAAGGACACGACACACGCACACTTCCCCCGCGATCCAATCGCTATATGGAGGATGCATGCGGATGCTACGACGCTTCAAATTGGCGGTATTGTGCACGATGGCTGCGTGGCATTTGAATCGAAACGCAGAGAACGGCTGTAATGCCCTCTCATATGTCTACCCGACCCATCTCGGCTTCATCTATATCACGCCGTTTCTCACCCATCAACTCCGACCATTGTACAGCACTTTGAAACCTGCATGCACGAAAAGGCAAGAATAAACAGAAAACAAACTGCTTTGTAATAGCTAAGCAGCATATCAGAGAATCTAATAACCGCAAAGCGAAATGATGTTCCGCCCTTCTTACACGTACAGAAGCTGCGATACCCACCCTTACGTGGCAAATAAGTGCACCGATGACCCCCCAAAAGACTACTTAATCTGCGCTCGATAATCGTCGCCAAAAAAAGCAATACTGAAGTAAGAAAACGTCTCCTTCCATTACGATCTGGTATTGCAATAAATCCTCCCCCCTTCCCCTTCCCCCCTTCCCCCCTACCCCGTTCCAAGTCCGAATTGCCTTCCAACCAAATGCTTCAAAAAAACCATAGAAATAACGTACAGCTGATTAAAAAAAAGACCACAAAACGTAACATTTCCGGCCTCCGGACCAGCCTTCGGGAAAAACCACCAACTAAGACACCGCATAATGTGCGACGAGTGCGAAGCAAGACAGAATTAAAGCTCACTATACACGTACCGCTGTGTGGAAAGTAATGACATTGTAACTCCCGCACGCATACGCCAACATGAAGGCACCTCCGCCACCATATCAAATTGCCCACTGTGATATACCATTCCCCATTTCTTTGATCATACACTCTGGTTCATATAAAAAGGGAATCATCAAGGAATCCTAGAAACGGTAAAGGCTACAGTGGCCACTGGTAGTTGCCTGCGGCAGCAGAAGGAGAAATGATCTACATCTACCACCCCTTCTTCCGTGCAAAGCGCTTGTTTAGGAGTGTCAAGACCTTAGACACATTGAATTGGACGTACTCCAGGTCAAGATCTTCCTGATTATCCTTCTGCATTTCAAGAAGATCGTCTAGCTTGAGATCGAGCTCCAAGAGGCCCCGGTTCCGTCCTAATGTACATTAGTATATATGTCGATATCTTATGAATGGGATGCATACCCTTATAGTGAAGAGAGATGACGAATGTCCCAGGCAATGGACTAGTGAAGTTGAAGTAGATATTTGCCCTTCGGTTGTCTGGAACATTGCTCTTTTGGATGACGCCCTCCTTCTCTAGTTGCTGATGCGTGAATTTGTACGGACCGAGGACTTGGTGTTTCTGTGCCTTCCTTCTGGTGCCTTCGCTCTGACCGCGCACATTGTGCAGATAGCTTTTATAAGTCTCCAGTTGTCCAACAAGGTAGGCATTATGATCGCGAATGGTCTTGAAAACTTCGTCTAGTTTCTGCGTCTCAAGAACAACACCTTCCTTGAGTGAACCCAAGTGCTGAAGTTCTTGCTCCACTTCGTCGCGAAGCAGAGCGAATCCATCCACTTTGTCGATCACGTGGAGCTCTTGCAATTGGCTGAGGAGTTCCATCGCGCGGATACCCTTCCGGACCATTACTGCGTCGTTACGAGATGTCGCGGCGGCATCAGCCACTCTCTCGAGACGCAGAGGCCTTCGCGCTACTGCGTTGCTTGTAGGAATTGAGCGCATGATCTGCACAAACGTGGACTTGGCCTCCATGAAGTAGACTTCCTCTTGAGTGATGTCTAGCGCTGCTGTAAGATCATCAATTGCGGTCTCCCATTTGCTGAAAAGTGGGAGGTTGATTGCCCTGTTTTCTTTGCGTGGCAATTGTGCAGGAGCGGGTCCTAGGTCGCTCAAGATTACCGCTAGATGCGAATTTTCATCCCTGTTCAGCTCGGCGCTGTGCTTTTCCAAAAGGGCATGTGTCGCATATACTTCATTAAGAGTGATTGAAAGCTCAAGATCCTTCTTAGAAAGCGCTACGTAGTTGTCCATCTCCAAGCTCTCGTAGAAGTCTTGCACTTCGCAGAGATCGAGCATAAACTTGTTGACCCGCTCCTTGTTAGATTGGATGAAGGGTTGTAGTTTAGCCATGTATGGTTCCTTGGCATACGATGGCTTGTTTGCAAGATTCTGCAACATCTTTGCGATCAGGGTCAAAGTTCGCCTGGGACGCTCGGCGGGTGTGCCGTCAATCAACATGTATGATTTGGGAGTGACAATTGCCGGGTTAATGAAACGGAGGAAAAAGAAACCTCCGATCAAGGTGCAGATGACCTGGTCATTGGCATCGGGGTACTTCCTCTTCGTCAGACTTCGAATCTGCTTGCAGATCCATCTGATACCGTAAGGAGTATCTTCGAGACCATCGATGATCGTGGTGAGAAATCCATTAGCAATCTCCATCAGCATGGTAAGCCGTGGCTCGATAATGGCTTGTACCTGAGGATTCTCTGCAGCTTGCTCGGCGGTAACGCCTCTAGGCAATGACGCGGGCAGACTGCCGGTATCTTCTTGGATTTGATCGATCATCCGTTCGTAGACTTTCAAGGGGTTGATCTCAAGATCAAGATCCTTAAGCTCGATAAGTCCGTTGATCCTGTCGGCGAGAACTGTCTTCAGATAGCTCTGTCCGGGGCCACGGCGGGTATAGGTGGTCATCATCCGAGAAACTGGGGTATTCGCACGCAATAAAGAAGAGTACTCGGGGGTATTATCAAATTGATAGGTTAATACAGACTAGATCCTGGGAATCAGCTTTATGATCCGTGCTTTACGGATGTTGAGGTGAGCATACCTGAAACATGGTCAAAAGCAAATGCTCTTCTCGACTTTCATACTGGTTTCCGTATATGGTGAACATGACTGTCTGCAACAACGCATCGATCTCGGCCATTGTGACGAGACGGCAGAGATGTGCAATGTGTCGAGGCTCGGATTGTAAGAGGAAAAGTAGATTGCCGTATCTTTGTGTTTTCTCATCATTCGGAAAGAAACCTTCCTGTACATCTGCTGCATCTTCAAGATGGCTAGCGACCTCGTTTTGCTGGATTATATTAGCAAGCTTCCAAGCATATAGTATAGAATTTTTATGCACACCTCTTCTAAAGCCATACGGTTCTGAATCAACAGAGCTATTCGAGAGTCCAGATATCGCACATCCTTCTCTAACACAAAGTTCTTCTTCGATTGTGACGAAATTTTTGCTTTTAGATCACGCAAAAGCTTCTGGGCTATGGAATCATCAGCTATTGGCCATCTCTCAAGAGTGCTGTTATGGAGTCATACCTTTTGCTAGGTCATCCTCGATCTCCAAATCCCTCTCATTTGCAGTCATGGACATATATAGAGCCGTAACGGAATACCGTTTCGACTGACGCGCAGAGCGCGAGCCATCATGGGAGGACATTGTGTTCTGCCTGGAGACGGGTTGGAAGGATGAGGATGAAGCTGTGGATGCCCGCGAGGGCGTCTGCAGCATCACAGACATAATGATCGGATCTCGTGCACTCGGCCGTATGGAATCCGACTTGGTCCTACAACGCTTGTCTGCTTATTGTGGTCCTGGGACCGCGCGAGGGCAATGTCTCAAAAGAGACAAAGGATTGAACGGCTAGGTAAACGGGCGTGGATGAGGATGAGGATGAGGATGCGGATGCGCCAGAATTATGCTACCAGGGAATGTCGATCGCGTGAGAAGACTGGAATGCCTTGGATGTTTTATGGGTGTCGACTGAGAGCTATGGGATGGGGTATGGCGCAGGAATGGCCGAAGGTATACGCTGGTGATTGTGAAGAAAAAGGAAGTGGGTTCGTGAATATTAAGATTGCTAAGATTTCTTTGCTTCGTTTTTGCCGTCCAGCGAGCGCGCACAGGTCAAGCTCGAGAGAAGAGGCAGCAGAATGTGCGATATCAAGAACTCGCTGGGCTCGATGCGCCTTTCGGATCTGGGTATACAGGCAGTCGGCGGTGAAGGTGCTGTGAGGTGTGAGGCCCTGAGCGGCACGTCGTTGCTGTCGCAAAAAGTTCCAGATCCACGTCACAATGTGTCGGATGTACTGGCTTCGGCAGTGCTACGAGGCGACCAGTAGCCTTAACGGCGGGTATTAAGGGACAGCGGGCAATGGGCAGGACTGCTGGCGCGCGGAATGGGCTCGAGGAAAAGGACAGGGCGGTAGCAGGCGATTGTGGGAGAGGGAGAGGAGGAGCGAAGGGAGGGAGGGAGGGAGTGGGTTGGGTTAGGATTAGGGAGGAGGGGGATAAGAGGAGTGAAATGCTTGGCACCGGCCGCGAATGCAAAGATACTGCAAGTCAGCATGTATGCACTGTGTGGTGTATGTGTGTATGTGTGTATGTGTGTATGTATAGGACTGTATACAGGTCGTGCCGTGCATCTGTGCTCCGAAACAGAGAGGGCCGGCAGGGGCAGCAGGGGCAGCAGGGGAGGGCAGGGGAGGGCAGGGCGCGCCGTCGCACGGGATGTTACTGTGCTTAGTGGACTTCGCGTGCTGGAGGGACCTGAGGGAGGTACCTAATAAGGGATGCCGTAGGGTGTCTGGGTATGCCGTAAGTAGGCGCCTGTGCTGTAGGTCCCCAGCTACTTAGGGCACCGGACGAGCAGCGATAAGGCATGCTGTAGGGTGTCTGGTGTCTGGTGTCTGGTGTCTAGGTATGCCGTAAGTAGGTACCTACTGTAGCGAGGAACGACAAGGCATGCCGTAGGGTGCCTATGCCGTAGGGTGCCTATGCCGTAGGTACTGTCCCTACACCTAACGATAAGGCATGCTATGCTGTAGGGTAGGGACGGGTGTACAGGCACGTAGGGACCTGCTGTAATGTACCCAGCGCTGCGCTGCGGCTGGCTGGCCGGTGCAGCCAACAGGCACTGGCTGATAGGCATTGCAGGCATTGCAGGTAATGTTCCCGAGGTAGAGTATATAACCTTATCCAGCACGGCTGTATCCAGCATCCACGGTATGTATCGTTGGCACTCCTGTGCACATGCCGGCTGGCGCGTGTGGAGGCCCGAAGGCGCGGAGGAAGGGAGAGTTTGGGGAGCTTGGGGAGATTGGCAGCGGTGGCGGGCGCCTGCCAGCGATGTAACCGACAGTGCAGCAGCGATAGAGTGCAGTAGAGTGAGTGCAGGGCATCGCCTCGCCGCTGTGTCGATCTCGAGATGCGTCCTTCGCAGTCCGGGACGTGTGCAGGGTGCAGCACCTACTGTACATACTGTACATGCCTCACTCGTAAGTTCTCTACTTGATCAATTCATTGTGCATGCAACGGCCAGTGCAGTGCACCTCCTGCGCACGTGTGGTCGGTAGCAAAGGTAGTTCGTCGCTGTGTCAGCCACCCGGCTGCTCCTTTGCTGCTCAAGAAGCTGCAGGTGAAGAGGTATCTCGTACCTGGACGAACTCCCTTGCCTCACCGTTCTCTGTGTGCTTCTGCACTGCAGTACGTGCTTGCGGAGTTCATCACCCCAGTGCTCGCCAAACTGCCGTGGCTGATAGGAGCTTACACGCCTTGGACCTCCAACACCTTGATACCCGCCGGTGTACATGTCCTGTACGTATGTACGGATGTACTTGTTACAGTACAGTCCTCGCAGCCCGGAACGTTTACGTGTACTGTATGATGGATGTACAAGTACATGGGCGATAAACGGGACCACGGATGGGCCTCATCCTCCCACTCGAGTACGTATGCGGTATGCGAGGAAAGGGGGATCTGTGTCTCTGCTCTCCGGCCAGGCTGCGCGCGGAGCGGGTGCGCCGAGTTTGATGATATCTATCTGGGGGTTCCTATTGTAAGGGTAGCTTATGCTAAGGGCGTGCCTTGCGAGTTATGCTGTGCTTGTACAGTGCTGTACAGTGCTGTACAGTGCTGTACAGTACAGTGGGCACCGGGCAGTAACCTCGTAAGTACAGGGCAGGAAGCACAGGGCAGGGAGTATAGGGCAGCAAGTACAGGGCAGCAAGTACAGGGCAGCAAGTACTGTGCAGGGCAGTTCCTGCCTGGGCATGTCTCTCGTTCCTGGTTCCTGAATGCAGGGAAACGAGGGGACGGACGGCGCCCACGGGCGTTGGCGAGGTACGAGGTCTGTTCTGTACAGTACGGCACTGTACTCTGCCGTACTGTCGCTGCGGTCGCTACGGTCGCTACTGCTAGGCACAGCACGGCACGGGCACAACCCACCCGCCGTCCCAAAAGAGCCCGGGAGTCAAACCGCACATCGCATCGAGTATAGACGCCTCCCAAAAGCGAACAATCAACACGGCCAGAGCAGTAGCTTACCCGTCCCTAGAGCCACCGCTCCGTCCCAGCATGCATCGTACCGTCGATACGACCCAGTATCGATTGTCGAGTCTCAATTACACGTCACCGCCCCCATCTCGCGGTCCTGAATCTAAACATCGACAGCGCCAGCATCGCAAGCCAGCATCACATCACCCCAACCAAAACATGTTTCGCAGGCCCCATATACCGCCATCATGCCGTGCGTGCTGCCCTGCACTGCCCTGCGATGCACTGCACGCACGCTTGCCCACAGCAAAATGAAGAAAGAGGCACGAAACCCACACTCGCATGCGCCGAGCAGGCTAGAGAACGAAACGAGCTCCAAAATTAGGACCAGAGCGCCCATGCATCTTGCTCGACAAGGGAGAGAAGGGGAGTCCCAGCACCGATTGATAACCGTGCAAAGGCGACGCAAGGGGGTGAGGCGTTCGTGGGAAAAGAAGAGACGAATATTTCCCGCTGACGCTTGCTTTTATGGTTTATTTCATTTCTACTGTACTGCCTCTAGGTAGGTTTTGCTCTGCATCATCGTTCGGTCCTTGTTCCGCGGCTTTTTTCGAATTTCGAAACTGTAAAGAGGGGGAGGGGGGCCCGACGCTGCAACTGGGGTTGGCATATAACTGCATATAACAGATAGGCTAGATACGGCACATTTTTGGGGTGGAGAAGATAACACTCTGTTGATTACTCTTTGTTAGTTACTCTGCAGTAAGTGCTCTGCATCTATCGCTGCCGTGCGCGACATGAATCCTATGCTGTATAACATAGCACATATCGCACTGTACAGTAATATATCGCACCCTGCTTATAAAGTAAGCGACCCGTCAAGTCCGTGGCGTAAACCCAAAATCGAATATACACACCCTCGTTTGAGCTCGGCGACCGTGTTTTCCTTTCACCAAAAGCACCATGGTAAGATTCATATCACGACGACAACGACAACAGCAGCTCTAGTCAAGCCTTCCCAGACCGGAGCAGACACAGAGATAGAGCAGAAGCTCCTCCTTCGGAGCCTCCAGCGCAAGGTCTCGGGGGACGCTCCCCGTCGTGTGCACATGTCCGTCCTGGTGGTACGGCACTCTCCACATTACCTGTGAAGCACGAGTTATGCTTTTTTTTTTTTTTTAACTTCCTGCCGAGAACTCGATAGTATAGAGGAGGGGGGGTGGGCCAGTCGGATTACCAAGCTCGTTGGTTACTGTGCGGTAGTACGATAGGACGGTAGTGTGCTGCTGGGCGTACCGGGACAGCCGCTAGACGCGGCTGTTCTTTATCTACATGCCACAGGGCATGGTCAACGTAGTGTAGGTAGTGAGCACTAACTGCTGAACATGCATTACTGTACTGTATTATTGAGTTGGTATGCCGACCAAGGCTAACGTGTAGAGCTTCACGCCTCATGGGCTACATTCTAGCTGTTTAATTTGTGTTGTCCCGAAATAGGCTACCTTGTCTACAGTAGTTACGGTATTGAAATGATGCCCATGTCAACGGCCCGTCCACCCATGTGGCTGCCAATAAGAGCTTAGATCGGGGGGAAGCTACTGTACAAGTATATGATATGCTATATGCTTATCCGTGTGGAGGCTTATCAC
Source organism: Aotearoamyces nothofagi (assembly GCA_015345905.1). Taxonomy (NCBI): domain Eukaryota; kingdom Fungi; phylum Ascomycota; class Leotiomycetes; order Leotiales; family Tympanidaceae; genus Aotearoamyces; species Aotearoamyces nothofagi. The sequence goes on along the minus strand of JADDTR010000017.1, from coordinate 586,010 downwards.
GAGGTGGCTGTCCATCCTTCCTGGGGACACCAAGCCTCAACTCAACTCAACGCCTTGTCGCAATAAGCCCTAGGCCTCCCTCGATGAAGCCCAAATGCACTATGTTATGATCAGGAGTGTCATCTTGCCTCATTCTCAACTTTTGAATGTGAAGCTCTTGCCAGGTCGCTCACTTTGGACCCTGCGCATGCCTTTTGGTGCGTCTGCGCTCTTAGCATATGGGTCGAATGGCTTTGCCCGTTTTGATCCACCATGGTCTGTCCGCTTTCCATGAAGGACCGATTCAGCTTTACTATAGTCAAATGCTTCCTCTTCCTCTTCCTCAACTGGAGCACTGCCCGTGTTGCTAGCGTCTGCCAGTTTTCGCTCGGCCTTCTTCAGTTTTTTTTGGGCTTTATGCTCGGCTTTTCTTGCTGCCTTAATGCGGGCTTCCTCTTCCTCTTCCTCATTAAGAGAAATGTCATACTCTCCAGAATGTCCACCCGTTGCTGATGTTCCGAATAATGTAGTATTAGTATCTACATCACCCGAATCGATCCCATCGAGCTTTCGTTTTCTGCCACTCTTGACGACAAAGGCCTCATCATCAACAGAGTCATTGTCCTTACTCTCCAATGTAGGTTTTACCATAGGGATCATGTCTTCATTTTTGCTTGAGCGATCTGTCAGTCCTTCTGCAAATGCTTCCGCAGCCAGCTGAGGCAGAGGAATTGCCAGCCTGAGTCCTTCGCCACTGCTCAATAACCGCGACGGTGTGTCCCACGTGCTACTCCCAAAAGCACCCCCCCAGAACACAGATATGTCACTCCTTAGAGAGCCTTGGTCAACGAGGATTAGAGGGGCGGTAAGGTTACTGGCTTCTTTGGTAGAGGCAGACAGCTTTGCTGCTGTCGTCATAGTCTTTGCAGCAGTACCGGCAGAATCGGCACGAAGGACGTCCATCATGCTCGGGCCTTCTGTTCCAGTTTTCTTTGCAGACTTGATAATTTCTAGTAATTCTCCAGCTCGAGACTTGACATTATGAGAGATAGGGCGGACAGCGCTGTACAGGGAAACCATATCCATTGGCAGGAGCTTTGCGATGGTGAAGAGGACATGATTTGGCATCACAAAGTTAGTGCTATCATCATCCTTTCGAGCAATCTCATCACGCCAAGCATGAACCGCTCGAAAGACGGCGAATTGCTCATTGGTGAAAAGAGCTGGCGTTTTAGCCAATACTGGGAACCAACCTCCCGGGCCTCTTCCAGTCTTCTCCTCGTATATTTGTCGCTCATATCGCAACAAAGAGGTTTCTTTCGACTTTTGAAGCACAAGCTCAATTCTATTCTCCTCGGGATTTGTAATGTCGGATCGATCTATAAGCTCATTTCGCATATTGTCGTAGATATATAACAGATAGTGTGTATCAGATCTTGCATAATAAAACATCTCATCTGGGAGTGGACTGTCACAGTTAGGTACATCCGTTAAAGGATAGATCAGTAGCATACCGGATACGCCAATCGGCCATTTGATATTTCTTGTCCGCATCGAAATCAATGAATCTTTTTAGTAAATATGCCAGACTACCTCCAGGGTAGCCCAGAACTCTACTTGCATGGTGAGTATCAAATAGCCCAACAATGTAGAGGCCTAAGTCTCTTTGCAACCAAACTATATCCATGTAGGCACCGTGAAAGATCTACTCTGTTAGCCTATGTGAGATGTAGATTATAGGATGTTTACCTTCAAAATATTCGGGTCCGCAAACACTTCATTCAATATTTGCAGATCTTGCCGCCATGGTTTTAGGGTGTCTACAATCCAGTCATTGTGACGAGTGCTAATTTGCATCAGCGACACCAGGCCAACGTATGAGCGCGCATCATGATGCTCAAGGTCGACGGCAATCTCAGAGGCGGTCTTTAGCTCAGTAAGCATGGCTAAGACGCCTTCGAAGGTGTCTACAAAAGTTGCCGAGGTGGAATCGACAGGAAGATATGGTATTGGATCTGCTTTCTGATAAACTGCGCCAGGATACTGCAACTGAAGAATTTCAGTTTCATATGGGTGCCTATATCTGAATTCATTGTCAGTCTTGCTTCAAGTACTCCCCATATTTTGTAGTCGCCGAGATATCTTATTCACACTTCTCCTCCTTAATCTTTGTGTCTCTAATGAGTCCTCGGGCTTCTGATCAGACTTCTGATCAATATGCTCCGGTAATAATAGAAGTGGAAGGAAATCAGTGTAGCCATACTGTTGATGCTGCAGCTCATCCGTGTAGGTACTGAGACTCTTCTCAAGGGGACTCGACGCGTGAGGCTTAGAGGTGAGCAAAGGTTTCCAAGGCGTAGAATCGTTGTTGTTTGGCTTATTCAGAAAAGCTAGTTGGGGTTTCACAAGGTTCTGTGTACGAAAAGCGTTGCCAAGAGCAGAAGGGTGTTTCTTTGACTTAGACGATGTCTGAATAATATTAGTGAGCAAGGGTCATAAGCAGACGCTCAAGGCACATACCTGGTCCAGTGGTGGCGTCTTCCGCTTTATGACTCCAGTATATTCGTCGAGACATGTGTCGGCTTTTTCTAAGAGAGAGTCCACCACATCCACGATGCCACGCCAATTGTTGTCAACATCATCAGCGTCATGCAGAACCGGCGTCTCCAATTCTGAAATCGAGGCAGCAGACTTCAACAATGCGCTGGATAAGGCGAGAAGGCGCGCGTTTTGCTCATCGAGTGAAGTACCAACGGCAGGGTTGAGGGAGCGTTGAAAGCCGAGATCTTCTGCAGATATGTGGCCTGCGGTTCTGGTTGTAGTGACCAAAGCAGCCTGAATCTGGTCCTGCAAGGACTTGAAGTCTTGCGGAGGGTCCATGATTGGCAGTTTGTTTTCCTGATGTGCTCTGTGAGCTCCAGGTTCTTGTAGTATCACAAAAAAGTTTAGCCTTGCCGGCGATAAGATTGTCCGATAATGTTTACTAGCGCTGTCTACCCTCGGGTTGCTTGCGAAGCTCTTTTCGACAGCCCAGATCTATCTCATGTGTGCTTAGACCCACAACTCAAAATGTCTGCATCGCTCGCACCAGAGTGCAATGAGGTCAAAGAGTAAGTTGTCAGGTTGCTGGCGTTTGCAATCTAACTAACACGCACTAGGCGCTACGATACGTGCTTCCTGAAGTGGTACAGTGAGAGTAAGAATTCGCCTTAAGTGATTACTGGGATGCTTTAGAGCTGATTTCTGCAGAATACCTTCGAGGGAACTCCTCTTCAGACGAATGTTCTTCTCTTTTCAAAGAGTATAAAAAGTGCCTGAATGTTTGTGCATCTCCTTTTGCAACGGTGGCGCTTCAAACTGACGATACAGGTCGCACTGAAAGAGCGTGGTATTGATCGAATGCTGGAGGAAGTTCGTGATGATTTTAATAAGGAAAATGATGCATCAAATCTGAAAAGAACATGTTAGTTATCCTAAGTTAAATTTGTATCATTGTGGCGGATTTATTGACATGGTTTCCAGAGCATTATCTGTGGTCGCATTGACGGCGTTACATATGGTTGGAGTCTGGTTTTATCACATCGGGTGCATGGAAATGGATATCCCACTCTGATCACTGCACAAATAAGTGTAGAGCTCCTCTTCCAAAGCTTCAACATTCCCGTATTTATCTAGAAAAAAGAATTATCATTATGCTAGAACTGCTACTATCAACCTTGTATGTTTTCGGGTGTTGGAAGACTGAAGGGGTCGCGGTCACATGATGTCCTTGCCAACCTTAATTTAAGATTCGGGCCCAGATCTCAAATCGATCCCTGGATGTATTCGGGCTCACAGGCGAAGTGCCTTCCAACCATGTCAAAAACCCCAACTTACGTATGATCTTGTAAAATAAGCACAATACCTCTTCCAACGGCCCACCCAAGCTCGATTGTCGAAGTTCTCTGCATTCTACACCACACAGTTCCATACACGTCATTCTTTTGGTCCCCTTCAAATCGCCCAATGCACAACGTCCAAGACAGCGCCAGCGATAGAAGCTGATCTATGCACCCATTCTCTATCCTCACCCTAGGCATCTTCGTCGCAGGGTATATAACTGCCCGCTGGGACCTTCTTATTCGACTTTATGAGCTTGCCGTGTTTGCCTGGGATCACGGAGTCGTTGTGAGTAGTGAGACAAGGAGGCTCTTGCTGAAATGTGCTAACTATTGCGTTTCTAGGCTCGTGCCGCAAAAGGCTTCGCGATTCTGTCGATATTCTTTTTCCTGTTTATAATTCCTGTTGAGAGGCTTGCATCGAAGGAGACCAATCTGGTATGCTCTTCCGGTTTCGCGATGGGCCATCTGCTAAAAATAAGATTAGCATCCAAGATCGGGCACTGCTGGCATTTCTGCTCGGGAGCAACTACGACGCAGGGGGTCTTTCTAAGGGCGGGTATCTGTCATGCCAGAGCATGATGGCTTGATGAGGATTTTCTGGCCGCTGGATATACAGAGAACAGGTTCACCAGGGGTAATCGTGGGCTGGAGGAATTCGGAGCTCGATGTCCTTGTCGTAGCCATACTTGAGGATGTAGAGGTGTGTGCTAAAACCATGGAGCGTACTTTCTACGCTGACGAGAATATAGGCACGAAATGTGGAAAATGCGCTGAAGGTTGGGACGCTTTTTCGAAATGCTGGTCACTTAATGGATCGTGTCTATGAGCTCTGTGGACAACCTTCGATGCACGTTCTAGGCACAGTCAATTCTCCTGCGGCTTCGGACCTAGGCCAGATTAATGCCACCACGAGTGCTGGCGTACGGGTTCCGAGAATATCATGTCCTAAGGCGCAGACGATCCAAATCATCATGTTCGATCGCCCTTTACCAAACAGGATGCAATATATATCGTTGGCGCCGATAACACTGGCGTTGGGAGACAAGAATGAAAATTCTAGACAACATACAGTTGGTATAGATGCTGAGGACGAATACGTAGAATCAAAAAAGAGAATGCAAAGAACCGAACTTGTTGAAAAGTTAAAATTTCATACAGTCATTAAACACCGCCCTTCAGCAAAGGAGCTTGCTTTGTCACGGATTGTCAACCAAGTTAATTTCTCTTGGGAGCTGCATAGACTGCTGCAGAAAAATATTGCGCTTGTCGGGACTCGTTCGAGACGAAGCCTAAGCGTTTCGGAGCGGGTGGTCGAGTCAGCTTCCTCAATGCGGGATTTTGTGGTACTTGCTATATGGCAACTAATCACACTCTACATATATCCTATTGTTAGACGCACGTTCATCGTTGGGCTCTTGTGCCACCGTGTCGTTGCCGAAATGCTCCTTCTTGTCTTAGAATGGCGAGCTCGACCTGACTACGCAGCGTTGAAGGACATATCTGCCACGGCTCAGCAGGTTGAGATACGTCTTCAGCAATTCTGCTATTGGCCAATGCAGTATGTAACGCTGCGGAAACGGAAAGACGATTGGGTGAGCGTGACAAAAAGTCACCCGGAGTATATTAGATTTTATAATAGCCTTTGGCTGGTCGCCAATGACGTGATAATGGGCATCGCCCTTGGTTCATATATCATCGACAACTCTAGCTGGGTTGCGGAACAGATCAACGATGTCTTGAGCACTTATACCGTAACCGCGTTACAACGAACCATATCCTGGCTGATGGACTGGCCCGCTGGTCTGAAGCTTAATAATGAGTTGGCACAGTTTCTTGGTGACCTCTTCTTATGGGTCATCGACTACTGGTCAAGTATGTGTTTTCCCCACTTGTTATTTCGAGTATGCTAATTATATTTAGACTGCATCGAGGCTTTGCGACCAGTCTTACCACATGTCATCTGGTTCATCGGCTTCTCCAGCTTTGCTGGTGCTAGCATGCCAATAGCCCTGTTCTCCGACATGCTCTCCGTTCTGACCCTCCACATTTACTGCTTTTATATGGCGTCTGCAAAGATTTTCCACTGGCAATTAACAATCATCATGTCTCTTTTCCACTTATTCCGTGGGAAGAAGCACAACGTGCTTCGCAAACGGATTGACTCCTGCGACTACGACCTCGACCAACTTCTTCTTGGTACTATCTTGTTCACGTTACTTTTCTTCTTGTTGCCTACCGTTGTAGTATTTTATTTGACATTTGCGTCTGCACGCATGGGCATTATATCTTTGAAGGCAGTTTTGGACACATCACTTGCATTCTTGAACCATTTCCCTCTATTTGCTCTAATGTTACGACTGAAGGATTCACAACGGCTGCCAGGTATGCTAGCCAGCTCACCAGCACCCTCACAATAGCTAACGTTTTCAGGCGGAATTTCTTTTGAGCTTCGCGATACCCACTTACTTGCAGCCACTGCGAGTGATGTACCACCACCTCCTCCGACTTCGTACATATACCTCAGATCTGTGCCTCTCACATTCCGTGCCATGTTCCACCAATACTTCCAGCTTGGCCAGCGGATCCGCAAGCATTACTTATCACCACGCGTTCTTCTCTGTCTTGTGACCGGCAAATTCGTGCCTCCGATCCATCGCAAGAATCTCTACAGTTTACAGTACAGCATGTTGCCAGCGCGTCGAGCTGGTATCATGGATATGTGGCACGTGTTAACGGCTCTGCCAGCGAAGAAGCCGTTTATCCCGCCGATGAACGGCAAGCGGTCAATGATAAATGGGCGGCGGGGATACCATCATCATTGATATTTTGTATATATGTACTTGTACTGTAGAGAACGAATAATAGTAATCATCTTAACGGCTGAAAGCCCACGATTTTGTATTGAATAGGCTAATTAACCTATTACATAGTGCCCCTAAAGATGTAAACGCTGATTTAGATATACATTTCGCATTGACTAAGATGCCCCGTGAATACAAATTCTACCGGTGAACGGTGACCCCCTCTTTCACCAAGGTTGTCTGACAACACTTGAAAAAAAAACCCTAAAAGGACCAATGATTCCCTTCCAATGGATATCATACAGGCCGCTTGAAGGGATGGGCCTCAGTATTAAGCACCCACTCATCCAGACTGATAGTGTCAGGGGTGGAATACAGAAGATAGAAATACTTCAATGTCTCCGCTAGCCAGAAACTTTCCATCTCATCAATCTTCTCAGGCGGCGTTTTTCCAGTGACAGGCATTATTGCCGAATGTCCAAACTCAGTAGTCGTAGCAGCAATGATATGCTCGAACATTGTCCAGCCTTTCTCCTGCCACGTCGTGTCGCCTGTGATCCGGTACATGTACCACACGGACTCTATCGCCTCGGGTCTGCAGTGCGTTGTCAGTAATGATATCGATTTGTCAAGGCCTTAAATATTGCAGAAAACTCACCTAAGTATGTAATGATTAGAGGTGATTCTAGAGAATCCTGGTAAGATACCCTCACGATCAATTCTGCCTCTGACATACTCTTCGTGAGTCAAAGGTCGGCCTGAATCCGCATCCAGCTCCCCTGGCATTGTAACAACGGTGGTAGGTGTACCTGTTTCTCTTCTAAGCGAAGTCTCTACAGCGAGTTCAGCTTCTGTATCATTGATCTTCTGCGAGACCATCTTCTCGGCCTCTTTATCCTCAATGACCGCCTTTTTCCGCTTCTGAAGTGGCAAGTCAGACTCCACAGCTGTGCTTGCTGTGATATTGTCCAATCCCCCTGCCAGGCTTTCCTCATATCGTGTCGAGATAGGAGGGGGGGAATCGACGTCGACATCAGCTTCAGCATCTCCTCCGGTCATCCCGCCAGGAATAGCCGCAGCGTTCTCTGTCTCTTCTGAAAGGTTTGGCTGGTCCGCGAGGTTTACCACATTTTTCTGGGCTTCCATCCTTAATCTATTTTCGTCGTACTCTTTAATGATTTCTTCTCTAGAGTCGACAATTGGGTCAAGAAATCTCCACCACCTTGCTTGGTCCCATGGACAGTCGCTTATGCTTTCACAAGGTACAACAGATGAAAGTTCCGGCATTACGCCAGTATCTGTCACTTCATACGCCCAAACGCAGCCATCCGACAGCTTCTTTGCAATGTCAAGGTCTGCATCGAGATTGAATAGCTTTGCACCCATGCCTACCATGCCGCCCAAGAAGCAGGTAAGATGAGGGACCTCAGCATCAAATTGGATATCTTCTTCGGGATTACCGGCAGTTGATACTTTTCCAGAAAACAGGATGTCCCGGCTGCCTGGAACCATCGGCCGAAAAAGCATGTACTTTCGAACTGCATTCATGGTTTTCAGATACATAGTACGATATTTATCCTCGAGACCTCCAAGTAGGAGGTATTGCTATGGGCGCATTAGTTTCGTATTCGGTGGTTTGGGGATAGAAATTGCTAACCTTGGACAAGTATTCATACGTGGAATCTTGGCCACCGCCCATTGAAAAGGACTCGCGGCCATGCTCGGAGCCTGTTAAGCCTTGGGGTACACAATCCCAGTCCTCCGTGGAAGAGTGTGTTGTTGTGGCTTCAACCGGAGCATTACTCTCCTCCGGCGCTGCCTCAAATTCTCTAGATTCTGAAACATCCGCATGTCTTCTTGAGATCTTTGCCGAGTCTGATTTAGCTTTCTCGGCATCTGACTGCAATACCTTAATGTAACCCTTGCTTGGCTCGCCAGGTATAACTTGAAGCTCGAATTTGTTTGCATAGCGGGTAGCCTGCTTCTTGGGCTTGGGCTCTTTAACTGCAGCTAGCATTGGTGGTTTATAGCCCTCTGGCTCGCCAAGCTTTGCCAGTGCTGAAGGAAACTTAGATCCTCTGACTGACGCTGATCGATTACACCCCGAGGCATCGACATTGCCGGGGAAGGCCCCATTGAGCTTTGTGCCGCGTTCTTGCCATTCTGCTAGGGCATTGGTAACGCGGGCAACAGCATCATAGTACTTTGGCTCATTTGTGAGTTGCGCTAATCGGGTGAATTCCAAGGACAACGAGCCGAGCTCTGCCAAATTTGCTCTTGCAGTTGCGCGATGAGGTTGTGAAGCAAAGGTTGGCTTCCACTGATAGTATAGTAACGGCATCCTGTTTGGGGTGTCAAATGCCCCAATCAATATCTCCGCCAATTCCACCGCCTTGTTCAGTAAGGACTTGTATTTTGCTCCACTCACATCATATGCTCCGAGTAGCCCACCTAAATATCTAATCGTGGTTTCAAACATCGGGATATCGCCTCGAGGGCTTGTAGTAAAGTCGATAGTATCAATCGCTGATACTGCCTCCTCGAACTCTTCCTCTAATCCCATGATCCAAAGAGTGTCGAGAGCATCCACAAGCGTTGCTGCCCAGCTGCAGAATGGATCACGGAATTTGCCAGAGACTGGACTAAGCTCGTCATGCATCCATGCATTCTTCTTGTAGCCATTCCATGCCCGTTTGAATTCAACCTTGACTGCAGTTTGCCTCTGTTCACGTTTGGCCTTATCATCTGTCGTCTCGTCTGAAAATGTATGCTGGATCTTTGGCATGGGAATCGGCTTCCCAGTCGGGAGTTGAATGATGGCTTCTGGAGACACCGGAAAGTGTTCGGGCTGTTTCACCCAATGTATTGGGGGTGGGGCTGGTGAGAAATGAATAGGGTCTACCTTCCCAGGAGGTTGTACGTGGATCCGTCCTGCCACTCCATCATTTTCTTGAGATGTTTCAGCTGCTCCCAGAGGTCTCCGGTCCGGTATGCCTTCAAGCGGAATGGTCTCGGGTGAAGGAATAGTTTCGGATGGGGGAACGTCTTCTGGGATGGCAGTCTGTGGACTTGGACTCGGGGTTGGGCTTGAATTCGAGGGGTCGTATCTCTGGGGGGCGGGAGTCGATATGGCCAATGACTCAGCGGAATGGGCAAGTCCCTCGATGTCGACTACTGGTTTCAAGGCTTCTTTTGGTGTTGAGGCGTTGCCATCAGAGAAGCCATCTTTCTTAGACGACTCGATGTCGCCCAAGCTGTCGAACGTTGCAGATGATGCGCCATCCCACTCTCTAGTCCGCGACAAACGAAGTAAAATAATAGTTAGAACCGCAGCAAATATTAAGAACACACGGTACCGCCGGAAGCGCAGCATTTTGTTGTAGTTGACAGACGGCCTGCGCTGTTCAGGATGCTCGCGTGCACGACGGTCTCTCGTTTCGCATAGCTTTTCAGGGACGCGACAGCATCTGTAAATGTCGTCTCACAGTTCTTAGCTTCGTTAATCCGGGGCTTGTTAGAATTAGGCAATACAGAAAGCGACTGTAGAAACAAATATAATTGTGTAAATTCCTCCGGTGCTTCTTCCTGCGAGAGCTTTCGAGTCCTGATTATGTTTTCACCACTCGCTCTGTGAAGCACATTGATTGGGGTTGTTCCTGGATGGGATTTGCAGCCTGGCCCAGCCGCCCTACTGCAGAAACTGTTAGATTGGAATGTACATCAAGTAAGCATATATTAACGTGCCACATACTGCACTGTATGTAGGCAGTGCTCGTTCTCGGCTGCTTATACAGGGCCCGTGTCAAGACAAATTACTTTGGATATTCTCTTTATTTTGCTTGCAACAGTATTTATTGTACAGTACAATGTTCCCGCCTCTAAGCACGCGTTTGCGTGGTCCTAATTAGCTATTGCGCAGTCTATTCATCCATTCCAGGTCCCGGTCCGGCCTGTCTACCCATCTGTCGAGCCTTCAGTAACTCGTCGCACAGTAGTAGGTTTGAGGCAATGCCAGAGCTAGACGCTATGCAATTTCTCAAAACTCTGAAAGAGTCGTAAACACCTTCAAGAACGGGGTCCATTGGCTCGCCAGTAACTAGATCAAGACCAACAATGTTGCCTTCAGCTTGTTCGTCTTGAAGAGCAGCAACTATAAACCGAGTCAGAGGTGTTCAATAGGGGGGTTCTGGGAATTTGGGAATACTTACGTGCGTCTTGGATGTCGTGACCGGAATTAGCGGCCAGTGTCTTTGGGATAATGAGGAGGGCATCAGCGAATGCATGCACACCCCACTTTGCCTTGCCCTTGACAGTCTTGCGGAATGCCTCACTGTTCAAGTGTGCTGCACAAGCTACTTGGAAAGCTCCAGCACCTGGAACGACGCTTTTGTCAACGATCATGTTGTACACACTTCGTAGACCGTCCCGTACTGCATCCGTGATTTGGTTAATTGTGTGTTGATTGGGCCCCTTGATGAGAAGTGTGACGGATTTTGGCTCCTTCACGTCTTCAATGAATGTGTATTTCTCTTCTCCAAGTTCATGCTCATAGACCAGGCCGGCCCAGCCTAGAACATCGGGGGTCATATCGTCAACACTGTTTTGGGAAATACCACCGCAAATCAATTGTAATCTCTCCATGTTGCGTCTCTTAGCTCTCCTCAAAGCAAAGATGCCATTCTTTACGAGAACATCGAGGGACAGAGGGTCAATTCCCTTTTGATTAATGATCACGAATCCCTTTGATGGATCATTACCACAGACTTCCTTCTTCAGCTCCACAATCTTACGCAGTTTGTCGTCAACAAATCTCCGTTCGCTCTCGACAAGCTTGTCTCTTTGCTCCGCACTTGAATAGTAGAAACCAGAGTTGATCTCAGATTTCTCGTACTCTAAGCTAACGTTCAAACTCAAGATGAATGCATTTTCAACTCTCTTTGGCATGTCTGGATGTCTCGCACCGTGGTCTAATGCCAATCCACGGATGAGCTGTGTCTCAGAAGCGGTGCGATGCTGCATCTTCATAATCTCAATCATATGCAGATCTGGCTTTGCAGGGGCCTGGTAGATGGCCAAAACAGCGTCGACTATGTCTGGGGTGAGTTTATTGGCAAGTGTAGCATTAAGCTTTGTCGAAAGCGATGTTCGTGCTACGGAAAGCAATAATTCACGGTCGACCTCCTTTTCCAACTTGAAGGAATCTAAGAACTATAGGCCAGTAAGCAGATGGACAATTTGATATACGACTTCCTTTCTAACCTTCAAAGATTCTGCCTTTGCAATCTCATAACCATCGGTGATAATTCTAGGATGTAATCCCTCAGAGATGTATCGATCTGCTTGCTTTAGGAGTTCGCCCACCAGCAACACTACTGAAGTTGTGCCATCTCCGCAGATATCATCCTGTGCTGTAGCGGCTCTGGCGATCATCACTGCCGTGGGGTTTTGTATTTGCATTTCTCGAAGCAGGACATTTCCATCCTTCGTGAGCTTGATCTAATAGCACCAACGATGTCAGTTCATTTGCGTATGGAATCTTCTTGAAGGCTGCGTACTCCACCTGCACCGTCTACCAGCCTGCGAGGGTCAGTTACAGTTATCACACGTGGAGATGACGAGGACAAACATTTTAATCGTCCCGGTAGGGCCCAGGTTCGATTTCAGCACATCTTGGAGACCTTCGCCAGCATTAATGTTAACTCTTAGAGCTTCTCCTCTTCTCTATGAGCTATTAGCATGCTACTACGCAGATTCTTTTTGAATTTATCTCGTACTCTTGACTCCGCCTTTGGATTAAGGAGCTGTGCTGCGGACATCTTGTATTCTGAACAGATGTGGTGATGTATGACTGATCAGATCCTTGAGCTACTGTCTTGAGATGTTGCGCTTAATATTTCCCAGCACCGATCTATGAAAATCGACGCGAACGCGCCTGATGCAAAGCATATAGCCCTTATATATAAGGCATTATACAAGTAAGCCGACACGTCTCCTCGGAAATGGTGTTAGGGAACTCTCGAAAATACATGACTGGATGAACAAATTATAAGTTTACGATCAATAGCGACAGAAAGTATGTTTCAACGCTGGAATGCAATATTTGCGTCCATTGTGTGTCTGTTTCTCGGAGGCAGTGCTGGTTTCTGGCCTTTCCGAACCTTGCCTTCCCAGTACGTCGATGCATTTGAATCTGGGAACTCCAATATCAAACAGGTCGCTATAATAGGTATGTTGACATATTCATTGTTAGTATAACGTCAACTTTCCCGAATCAGTGTCTTTAAAAATTTCTCCGAGTGAATTCTTAGCAAGGCATCTTGATCCCAAACTCGTCACTACTCTAGGCTTCAATAAGCATGGGATAGCCTTCTCAAGTGATAGTTTTGTCCAGTCCTTTTCAGCCCTGATTCAAAACTTCTCCAAGTACAGATTTATCTATTTCTATGGTAGCATATGTTATTGTTTGGCTCATTACAGGTTCAAGTGTTGGGTCTCTCAAGCACAACCCATGAATACCCCACAGATTTCCTGCTAGAATGGATGTCCAAGGCTCCCCCATTCGCCATTAGTATAACTGCAGAGTGGATGTGGTCATGAGTACAAATCATTATGGATAGTAAACTAATAGGTATACAACGTAGGAGCCGGTGCAGCTGGTTCGTCAGCAGCCTATCATCTCGCGAAGTTCGCAAGCATCGCTGGAATCGACCTCAACGTAACAGTTTTTGAGAAGTCTTCATACGTGGGTGGGCGCACAACTACCGTGAATGCGTACAATGATCCTCTCCACCCTGTTGAACTTGGAGCGAGCATATTCGTTGAAATAAACAAGATATTAAAAGATGCAGTCGATGAGTTTGGTCTGCAAGCACAGCCAACAGCTGCAGATGGAGAAGGGACCCTGGGCATATGGAATGGAGATGAGTTCGTTTTTACCCAGAAAGAGGGCGGATGGGCCTGGTGGGATACCGCCAAAATTCTCTGGAAGTACGGACTTGCACCTATCCGAACACAACGCTTGATGAAGGCAACTGTTGCGAAGTTCTTAAAGTTGTATACCCCTCCATTCTTCCCATTTCGTTCGCTATCGAATAGAGCCCTAGACCTCGACTTGATCTCGGCCACTAGACTCACTGGGGAGCAATTGTTAGCAGCCAACAAGGTAACAATTCCCATCGAAGAGTCATCCTTGATAGTACCTAACAAGTGGCTTGCTCCCTAGGTTGGACCACCGTTCACTACAGATATCATTCAAGCCAGCACCAGAGTTAACTATGGACAAAACCTAGGTCTAATCCATGGCCTAGAAACTATGGTTTGCATGGCTATTGAAGGTGCAATGCAGGTCGAAGGAGGAAACTGGCAAATTTTCGATCGAATGCTCAATGCCTCGAGTGCCAATGTTCTTCTTGAGACAACCGTTACCTCTCTTAAAAGGCAACAGGGGAAATACTTGGTCTCTACGACAGACTCGCGAAGTATATCGAAAGACCTTGAGGCTGCGGAGAAGAAGTTTGATACCGTGATATTGGCGGCACCATTACAGTTATCAAACATTAACCTTCAGGAGGATCTTATCAAAGTTATTCCCGATGAGATCCCTTATGTTCAGTTACACGTCACACTATTTGCTTCTCCTTTCAAGATAAACGCTCGTCATTTCAATTTAACGCCTGGAACTCCGGTCCCCAATACCATCCTAACTACCCTTTCGCCGGATGAAGACCCAAGCAGTCGCAAGAATATAGTTGGCAAATCCGGTTTCTTCAGTGTGAGTACACTCCGAACTATCTTAAACCCAAAGACACTGGGAAAAGAATACGTATACAAGATTTTCTCTCCGAAGGCTATAGAATCCGAGTTTCTAAGCAGTCTTTTGGGAGTGTCGGTACCCACAAACATCAGCACTCTCATCACGTCTCCTACAGAGGAGATTTCGTGGTTTTATCCTCACGTCTGGAATGCGTACCCGTATGAGTACCCACGCGTGACCTTTGAAGATTCCCAGCTCGCCAGGGGCTTCTATTATACCAGTGGCATTGAAAGTTTCATTAGTACGCTGGAGACGAGCGCTCTCATGGGTATGAATGTTGCACAGCTGATTGTGGATGACTACATTGAACTTCTTACGCCGGCTTATAGTGACAGTTCTGCCGAACTCAAGATTCAAAATGCTAATGTAGAGGAGCTATGACAGCACTCTAAGCTTGATTTAAAGCTCAGGCGGACAATTTGCATGGGATATGGTAGTAGAAATGAGAACAGAAGACTACATGTTAATAACTGAGGTTGAGCGGAATGTTCGCATAAATTGATGGCGTATTTGGTTTCCTCAATGTTGTGACCAGACACATTATTCACAAGCAGTGATTCTCCATGTTGGTCATGTCAAGCAGCCTGTTTATTGGTACTAGCTATGATAAATGATAAAGCCATGTTTCCATGCAATTACGCCCATCCTAAACAAGCCTTTTAAGCCTGAACAGTTTTGGCACCAGCCTGGTTGGGGTTGACCTTCTTTCCATCCTTGTTATAGCGAACACGTGGGGGAGGAGCACGGTTGCGGCGGCCTTCGCGGGAACGGACACTGTAAGAAATTCATTAGCCCTGCTGTTCTTACTTGACTTACGGAAGTTCGACCAAGGTTCATCTCAAGGCGTAACGTACCGGACAATCTTGCCGTGAATTGCGCAAGAGACACAGTACTGCAACTTGAGGTACATCTTGGGAACGGTGTATTCTGGGAATACAGATGCGTCCGAGATATCACCTATATAGCCATTGAGTCAGCGTAAGCTCCTGAAATGTATCTAGTACCAGCCTAGGTCCTTGCTTCCAAAATATCTACCAGACAGAGCAAGACCTTTGCGGAATGGGTGAGGAGAGGTGACGTACGAATAGCGGCAGATTCAACCATGTTACGGATGGTGAATCTCTTTATTGCCTTATCCTTGGGTGTGCATCGCGAGCAGTTGCTGCATCTGATGGGCTTGACATGGCCACGGCCATTCTTGTTACGTCCACTACAGTCCAACAATCAGTCCTAGCATTCTTACAGTCGCTGCGATAGAGAACGGAGGGGAAAATTCGTACTTGGACGCGCGCTTCTTAACCATTTTTGCGGATTCTGAGAAATATCGTTAGTAGGATATTGGCTGACACAGGTATTTGGTACTGGAGGACTCACTGAAATGGTGTTGATTTCAAATCTTAGTTGTCGAATTTGTCGTGATTCGAATGAGGCTGATCTCGAAAATCAAAGTACAGGGCAATGTTGGCGAGAAACCCTAAAATCTTGCTGACTAATTTTCGCGCTAGCGGCACAACGCCAGAAAATTATAGCCGCGCGAACTTCCGTCCCTTTTTACTTTTCAGCATCACCTGTAGACCGCTTAGGAAAGACAATCATTATTGTCTAGGTACGTTTTTTTCCCCGTCTTCGATCCTTGACACAAATTGCTATCTGTCTATTGACTTTCACGAGTTCTGTGAGATGATCTCTATGTAAAATAAAGAGCTAACAGTTTACAAAGGCAGTCATGCAGATCTTCGTCAAGACCCTCACGGGTAAGACTATCACCCTTGAGGTGGAGTCTTCGGACACCATCGATAACGTGAAGTCCAAGATCCAGGACAAGGAAGGCATTCCCCCTGACCAACAGCGATTGATCTTCGCCGGGAAACAACTCGAGGATGGCCGTACTCTTTCCGACTACAACATCCAGAAGGAGTCTACCCTTCACTTGGTCCTTCGTCTACGTGGCGGAGCCAAGAAGCGCAAGAAGAAGGTGTACACCACCCCAAAGAAGATAAAGCACAAGCGCAAGAAGACCAAGTTGGCTGTGCTCAAGTACTACAAGGTGGATGGTGATGGAAAGATCGAGCGTCTACGCAGAGAGTGCCCAACTCCCACCGTATGTCTACATTCAGATTTCTTCATATAAAGCTCGAAGCTAACTTATTCACAGTGCGGCGCCGGTGTTTTCATGGCCGCTATGGACGACCGTCAATACTGCGGAAAGTGCCACCTCACCTATATCTTCGACTCTGAGAATAAGGCTTAGATGCACGTGGAAAGGGGGACTTTACGGATGAAGCAGCGTCAAATATGCATCATGTATCCTAGATCATAATGCCATTGCAGTTGCTGAAGCCAAGCCAAGTTGTATCGTGTTATCATGATGTGACTTCAAATTTGCCTGCTTTATACTCTCGGGCCGTGATACTACCTATAATGCATTTAGTGTAACCACGGGCACATAGTAGTTCTGTTCAATCAGATATCATATGCCATTAAATTGTTGATAAAAACATGTTTCGTCAGTTGCGGATTATTCACTCGAAAATGGCTCTGGATATGGAAGTATACTAGAACCGGACAACATCCCTATTTCATTTTTCACAACTATCTAGCAGGACTCTCCAGGAAATCCGTTCTTAAGATTCTCATACTTGGACTCTGGATAATCCAAACAATTCTCCTTCCTGTCTATTCTTCCATATTCTTTCCCCCCTAGTATATCCACCACGTTAGCGATGAGGCTGTTGCCCTCTTCTGTCATGTCTGCGGACGACTCCCAAAACATGGCACCTCCCATTCCTTCCTTCTTGATCCAGTCTGCCTTTCTCCTCGCCATATTTACTGTGTCATAGGACACAAGCACTCTCTTCGCAGGATTGTAGCAGTACGTTGCCCCCGCATCTTCGTCATAACACTCCTCGGACTGCGGCAATGGCAGTCTCTTGAAATCATGCACACCGTTCTCCCACGTTCCTTGACCGATTCCGCTAAATGGTTTCCCCAAGCCATCAGTGTTCTCGAAAGCCCGTCCGTAAGCTGGCATTCCAAGTACAATCTTGCTTGGCTTGATACCTTGAGAGAGATAATACTTGACAGCAGTTTCTGCGCTGAAGGGAGTGCTGGCAGGGTTATTCTTGGATATAAAGAGATTCGCCTGGTGGCCAGCTTTTGAATCCCAAGACCCAGCAAAATCGTATGCCATTAAATTCCAAAAATCTAGATAACGGTCCATGCCTTTGAGGTCCAGCTTTTCATAGTTCTGCGGGCCTGCCGGACACGCAATGGTCAGTTCGAAATGGTGCCTTTCAGGAAGAGAGCGACCATATGCATCTAAGGATTCGCGGCATTCTTTAAGAAGTAGTAGTAGATTGTGAGCGTCCTCGATATTTCGAGGGTACTCAAAGTCGACGTCTAGTCCATCAAATCCAAGGTTCTTGACGAGGGAAACGGCCGAAGAGGCAAATTCTCGGCGTCCAGAGGAAGTAGATGCTGGTAGATAAAAATTGGAAGAATAGGTCCATCCACCAATTGACAGGAGAACTTTTAGGTGGCGGTGTTTCTTTTTGAGGAGATTGAGTTGCTTGAGGCAACCATATAGGTTTGTGCCGACATCATTCCAGCTATCGCCTGGATAGTGCTGCAGAGATATTAGAGCTTATTATTGTAGAAAAGCGATTAACTTACTTTATCCGTGTCACTCCATGGATCAGTCAAGTAACTACAATATGTATTAGTGGTGATCTTAAGGGACTCGAGGATTACAGAACCACTAACATGCATGATTATAGCATGTCTAAATTAAACAAGTAGAAAATTAAAATGCCATCTCAAGCCACCAGAGCAAATACTAGGTTCTCATGAAACAAATAAAACTCAAAAAGGGGGAAGCGACGGTGGCTCTTCGAATCTGTGCACACAACACACGATGAGAGCTAGACTTACACTTCTCCACTCTCTGGCCTGATGTTTGCAAACGCATAAAGAACATGACTCAGCTTCTCAGCTGGGAGATCTTGCGGATTGTGATTCCTCCCATATATGGCCCAGTTCACAAAATATGTGACAGCGCGATATCCGTCACCTCCGCCCATAGTGGCTTGCTTCGGATCAAGATGGCCTTGTGAAGCTTTCTCCGAAACCGAGGAACGCAAATAAGTTGCCAGTAATCCAAGAAATATCGCAGAGCTACCAAGAATGTAGAAACTAGGTGTTGATAATTTTGCCAGTTTGTTGATGTTGGATTGAATAAGGGGAGTAGAGGTTGGGTGGAGCTTGATGATGTGGCGATGCTTCAATTATACAAGGTTTCAGGCGAGCGCGTTGTTCAGCTCCAATCATGAGGCTGGGTCAGTGAGATGACGATTCCTGACGGTAAACTTGGCATTTACCTTTTCAGCATCTGTAGACAGGTATTAATTCAAAGTTTCATTTATTCATGTAGAAGACATCATTTGGAAGCACGTAACGCCAAGTCGCCAGCTATGCTAAATAGAAACCATCTCTTAGAAAATCCATCCAATTCTTCATAATGAAGCTGACGCTCCGGACACCAATGGCGCTTTCCATATCAAGAATCTTTCATTCCACTTGTTATACCTTATCCCTTATGTCACTACTAGAGCACGCTTCAGCATTCGGTAATTGCTCCTTGTTTGGTTCAGTGCTCCTATATGCGAATGGATCTCTCTGCTTTAGGAAGTTTTGTACCCTCTCCTCTCTACTGCCGTAGCTATTTGACTGTTTCCGCCTGTGCATGAGTTCTTTACTCATCTCGTGATGTAACGAGCCGGTCTGCTCCAAGACACTGCTCGAGAAGTTATCAACCCTTGTGGCTTGTCCAATACCTCCTAAAGTAGCAAAGATGATGATCAAAAACACAAAGGTGCCGTTGGAGAAGTATATAGGTTCCTGCTTTCCCTTTGCATCCCTTTGATACCACTTCTCCCAGTCTTCCCACGTTGCATTCTGACTAGGACCTTCTGGGCCTCCTCCCCACCCTTTACCAGTATAAGCACCCCAGGTCCCCATGTTACCCTCAGCGTCTCTTGGTGTTGTAACACTAGGCTGTCCATTCCATCCTGCTCCGTAGCAGTCATATGCTCCTTTCTTAACGGGATCGGATAAAATACTGTTCGCTGCAACAACCAATCTATATCTCTCTAACTTGGTTGAATATGGAAGGCTATGGGCCGAGTTATCACCCTTATTATGCCGATCGGGGTGGTACAGCTTGACTAGGTCATAGAACCTATGCTTCGAGTACGGCGAGCCTTTTTTCTGGTTGAAGATCTGGTAAGGCGTGGGTAGCGCATTCACGGACGTAACTTCTGGCCATGGAATATGCGCATGCTTGTTTCTGCTGTAGCCACTAGATATGATGGCAAATGCTCGATGCCCTTGGTGTAGTGACCTTGAGGAGGATTCACGCTTGATGAGGGGCCATCCGGAATGGCATAATGACGTCGTCGGTGTATAGCCAGGAGCGTAGATTCCCTGTAGACTGCCGGACGATGAAAGAACTGTGCTGGACCTTTTTAGCATGGCTAGATAGAGTCTTCAGCATGATCATGTACGATCATGTACAGTTCGCTCACGAATAAATCATAAATGTTCAGAAGTAGCCGGGAGCCGGAGGTCATTGAGCTACAATCAATATCGGGGCGCAAAGCCCTAAAGGGTTTAGCGGCACACGATAACGATTGCACACCTGCAACTTTACACGCCCAGCTTTCTGTGCCCAATATCCTGCGCAACTTTGGACTTCACTTGACAAACTTTGAATGGTCATTGACAGCACACCTTGTTTAAGCATCCCATCCTTGAATTTCCCTCTCAGCAATCAGTTTTTCCTCCAAAAAGAACAAAGGTATGTACCTATTCAGATCTGCCGGTATTCACCGCCTTCTTATCGTCCGTATCGTGACAACCGAATATTACCCGAAGTATACCCGTTTAACGCGCCCTTCCAGATGAGCTGCCTCGGACCATGCAAGAAGGCTGCCAGAGAGGCCAAAGAGGCCAGAAAGCTGTCGACAGTTGTCGGCAAAACCTTCTCACCAGTTAACGACAGAACCTTTTCGCCAGTCAACGGCGGAATCTTCTCACCAGTTAACGACGAAGCCTCCCTGCCAGCAAACGGTGAAACCTCCCCGCCAGTTAACGGCAGAACATTCTTGCCAATTATCGGCGAAACGTTTGCAAGCAATCGGACTGTTGTTGCTCCATGGGAGGACGCCATGTATGACCAGCTCTCCGGTCTTGTTTTTCAAGATTCAAATGTAACGCCTGCCACCGACCGGCAGTGGCATAAAGCTGTCCGGACCGTCATTGGGCCAGAATACGCCTGTCATGATACGGCGTATCTGAAATTGGTAGAAGAAGAGAGATGTCCACGCCCTAATGGCAGGAAAGGCGCGCGATCATTGCAGAGAATTGCCGCAGAATCTGTCCTCCGAAATCTTGAGCATATCCCACCAGATGGGATCGAGAGACTACCAGTGCCTATCGTTCAACACCTGTGGAAAGATATCAACACGAGGTTCGTCGATATTTGGTGCTTGAGTTTTGTCTGCAATTTGCTTGTGCATTTTAGCCTTTATTTGTCGCATCAGAGCAGTGTTGAGTTGAGATACTGACATGCCATATTGTAGGTGTATGTTAAACTTCCATGCATGGACACTCTTCTCAAAGATACTCGTTCAGGAAGAGGGTTGTACAATGGGAGTCTTAAGGTATCGCCAAGCCATTAAGTTCCCTGAATCTCCGCTGCCCATATACACTACCCCACTAATCTCCCCATCCTTTACCTTCATATCATACCTTTCCATCACAATGAGCTACCCATTATCCGATTTGGTCAAATTAGCAGATATTCCAAATCTGGGTGTGCTAGAGATCATCAACTTCAGCGGGCTGAAGGCCTCTCGAAATGCGTATGAGCCATTTCCAGGAGTGGGAGATCGTCTAGTCCGAGCGTGGAGTGAAGGGGCCGTGGAGAAGGGCGCCTTCTCAGTCCTCAGAATCTTGAAGTTGTGGGGCCATGATGAGATAACCAACGTATCGCTCAAATATATCAGCAGCTTTAAAGCTCTGGGTGTGTTCGATGTAAAGTGTTGTGGTTTTACAGGCTCAGCAACACGAGATGCCGGACGTTTAGGTTGGAAAACTATCGCTGACAACAATGTCATGGCGCATCTGGAGGTTGAAACCCTTCGAAAGGTTCAGAGGCTCCGAGAAGAGCTTGGAATGCGGCCACAGCTCATGCGAAGACCGGTTTGTAATCCACTATGGGATGGGGTTCCGGTCACTCCGCTCACTAGAGACGCCTACGAAAACACCGTGGTTAACCTGACTTCGCATAGGACAAGAAGCTCCGATGCTAATCCACTTGCTTTCCGGGTTGACCCTCTAGTCGAGACCCATATCAAATTAACCAGCACTAGTGAAAGTCATCTTCGCTGGCTCTCACTAGACTATCGACTCTTCTGCCAATCGACAGCGCGTCCATCGTGGGAATTCAAGAGTTTTACTTCCTTTGCTAAACTTGGCGAGATCAGGGATAACGAGGATCTGAGAGCCGAGGGAATATCTACATGTGAAGCTCTTGTTGAAACGGACACAGACGAGGACATAGTGAACGGTGTTCCCATGGCCTGTCTCCGCATTGGACCGACCGACGAATCAGTGGAGCTATCATTTGGAGACAACATTCATCAGCCAATGTATCAAGATTTGAGCAGTGGTTCCCCATCGCTCTCTCAGTCTCAGCACACCGAAGTCGGCTATGTAGGCATGACTGGCCTAGCCTTTATCCGTCTCTTCCCCAATGCATCCCGAGTCGACAAAGGAAAGTTAACGACAGAAGACGGTCTACTGGTACCCGACGACAGATTACCGACCGGTGGCGAGAGTGGCGTTGACAGAACGAGTTTAGCAAAGAGAAGTGGAGAAGGCGGGGGAAGCCTTGGTCGCATGCGCACTGGCAAGAAGCAGAAGTTAAGTGATATGCTGAAGACGTTTGGGGGGAAGTGAGAGAGACAATGATGGAGAGGTTTGAAATGGGCGTTATGTAGGACTATGGCGGATGGAAATACCCTCTTGATGTTCTGGCTTTCTGCCATTTGCGATAGTTTAGTGTCCAAAAACAGGAGGCATTCATGAATCACAAATAAAGCCACCATGAAGAAAAATTATATACTTGCTAAGGAAGCATACATTCAGGAGAGTGATCGCATGAGAAAGATGAGATTGTTCGTAATGCTATTTCCAACCGCAAGCCAACTTCCGAGTGACTTTGAACTCATCTGCCCAATAGTCTGAAGGTGCATGATTTGTTTTCGCTCTGGTCATTATATAATGGCAATAATCAGTCGCAACAGTAACAGGGAGAGCAAGTGATTTAACACGGGTCATTATATTCATAAATTAATACAAGATCTCCAACCAACCAATCAAAAGCCCCAACGCCAACCGCCGCCTTGCTCAAACGGAAACCCCTAAACCCGCCCTGTGATGTAATCTCTGTTCTCGATTGTGACGCTCTTAGTCATGTGGTTGACCTTGTACACACCAACCAGTCGAGCTGCGAGCTCGAACATGTTGTTTCTGAGGGAAATTACAATAAATTGTGCGTTCTTCGTCCGTTCCTTTATATAACTTGCAACGATCGATACCTAAACATTATTAGTGCTTCTCTTCTTAAGGACATCTAAAATTTATCAACTTACATTTCTGAAGTCGAGAGCCGCATCAATCTCGTCCATTACATATAATGGCGTGGGTTTGTAGTGGTGGAGGGCAAACACTAGTGCTAAACTGCTCAGAGTCTTCTCGCCACCACTCAAATTTGAGATATTCTTCCATGATTTTTTGGGCGGCATAACGCTGAAAAGGATGCCTTCAGAGAATGGATCAAGGGAGTCCACCAATTCAAGCTCGGCATTGCCACCCATCGTGATCATCTGATACATTTCTTTCAGCCGTAGTGAAATTGTACTAAAACCTTCCATGAACCCTTCAAGACGGAGACGACGAAGGTCATCACAACGTTTCTTTGCCGTGTCACGCTGGGCAATAGCACTCTGTAGATCGGTATTCCTGGCGGCGTGCTCCTCGACTCGACGGCGATACTCTGCGAGAACTCCTAGCTCGACGTTGACATTCTGCGTTTTCTCCTCAAGAACAGCAATCTCTGCCTTCAAAGACTCCTTGCTCATATCTGCCAGCTCATCCTTTGTATGAATCGGAAGCTCCTCTGAATCTATCTCCTCGCCAAGGTCACTCACGTTCTGCAATGCGAGCTTGCCAAACTTGTCATTCCAGTATCGCAGGCGCTTTTGGTTCTCTGCTAAAACCTTCTGATTCTCTTCAAGTTTGTTACGCATTTCGATCTCAACGGCGCGAGTCTCATTAAGTTCGGCAGTCTTCTCATCGAGTTCAGTTTTGAGAGTAGAGAGCTCCTTCTTTTTATTGCAGAGGGCTTCTTGAGCTTCTTCTACTCTTTTTTGAGAACCATCGGCATTAGAACTCTCAGCTTGGATTTCTTCTTCAAGCCTTTGTAGGTCAGCAATCGCCACCTCTAGTTCTTTGGTGGCTTTAACATGATCCTTCTCATGCTTTATTTTCTGCTTTTCTGCTTTGGCCTTCTTGACCTCTGCAGAGGAGACAGCTTCATTTAATGCATCAACCTGCTCCTTCAGGCTATCGACCTTAAGCTTCTGCGCACGTAATTTTTCACCACCAACTGCCATGATCTTATCTTGTAATGCTTTGATCTCGTCTTCAACACTGATGGTCTCGCCATGCAGCTTTCCGACCTCTTTATTGAGTTTGGATATTTCCTTTTCGAGGGAGGCAATACGATTATCGTCTGTATGAGACGGTTGGTGCTCCTTGCTAAGCTCTTTCACCCGACGTTGGGCATCAGCAAGATTCCTCGCAGAACTCTCTACCTCAAGTCTAAGTTTCTGCATTTTAGTCTCTAGCCGAGGGATCTGGTCATTGAGGGTATGGAGACTAGACTCTAGTTCTTTCTGATGTTCCTGGAATGTTTGAAATTCTTGCTCGAGAGCATCTCGGTCTACCTCAAGCTTGGAAACTTGCTCTTTTGAGGTGTCAGCCACAAGCTTTGACGACATTAAGCCTTTCTTGACGGTATTTCCGCCTCCAGACATAGTACCAGACTTGTCAATAAGCTGACCATCGAGGGTAACGACGCGCCATCTCTTCACGCCATATGCAATTCGATTAGCCTGAGCTAGATCCGTAGCGACCAGGGTGTTCTGAAGTGAGTGATAGAAGGCGGGCAAGAATTTGTCGTTCTTAGTCTTAATTAAGTCAAAAAGCCGAGGAACATTCTCGGGAGTATTGATTGGTGATAGGTCGCGGTTTCCAAGTTTATCAAGGCACATAAAGTTGCCTCGGCCGAGGTTAGTTTTACGCAAGTACTCAATACACTGTTGTCCTCCTTCCACCGTATCGGTCACGAAGTTGTCCAGTGCACCGCATGCTGTTGATATTGCAATATCATACTTTTGATCGATCGTTCCCAGGTTGCCGAGACGGCCATGGAAACCATCTATCCGGCCCGAGTCTTTCAATCTCATTAGGCCGGTCAAGACATTTCCCTGAGTCTGGGTATTCGACAAGCTTGCACGAGCTTCATCAGCTTTCTGTCTAGCTCCAGAAAGTTGTGCTCGAATTCCGGACTCCTTTTGGCTGAGCCTGCTTAACTCGGATTGCGTCTTGGTAACATCTTTTTCTAGCTTTGCCTTCTGGATTTTACACTCTTCGAGTTCGGTAAGTTTAGCAACACGCCCTTGCTCGATGCCTACGATCTTCGCTTGAGTCTCCTCTAACGCAACAGCACCTGCATTGGCCTTCTCATGCAGAATTGCCAGTTCGCTCTGAGCCACCGCGATTGCTGACTGCTTTTGGTTGATTTTTTCGTTCCATGGTTCAAGCGATTTCTGCTTGCTGGCAATTTGATCTGAAAATGCTTGAGTCTTACCCTTAAGGCTATCTCGAATGGCTGCAAGCTCTTTCTCTTCCAATTTCATCCTTTTCTCCAAGGTGGCCATTTCATTAGCTGACTGCTCGATCTCGTGCGTACAAGCTTCAATTGTTAAGCTAGCATCCGAGGAAGCAGCTTCTGACGTGCTCAGGCTTTTCTCAAGCTTCTTTTGTTTCCCCGTCAAGAACTTTCGCTTCTCCTCAAATTTGACATGCTCCTGGTCATATTGGGCCATTTCTTTGAGAATGGCCTGCATGTCCTTGTCGAGTGTGTCACACTCCTTCTGACCCTTCTTATACTGCTTCTCTAACTGCTTGATTCCGGCCTCGTTGCCCTGGTGTTTCTCAAGCTCCGTATCAAGCTGCGTCTGCATCTGCCCAATGGCCTCTTCCGTGACGGCGATATTGTCTCCACACTCATCAATATATATTTGATAGAGTGAGGATTGTTTCATAGTGAGCTCGTTCTCATCTTTGATGAAAGCAAGTGCCTTGTTTTTCTTGTCTTCCAATGCGTTCTTCTCCTTTTCAACATGCTGCACCCGACCGCTCTTTTCGACACAGACCTCATTAAAGGTTTCAACTTCCGCTGCAGACTCTTCTATAGGAGTCTTATATTTGGATGTTCCAATTATGTCTTCTAGATATTCCAATAAGCCATCGTCATGCTCGTTGGCAGCTTTCGGTTTCATTTGAGCTATGGATTCAACTTCTCCCTGGAGAATGAGGAATCGTTTATGGTCGAGGTCCACGCCTCGGTCACGTAACAAAGTTGTGACTACTGTGAAATTAGATTCTTTCCCGTTGATATAGTATTTGCTAGCATTATTCTTGAATGCTCGCCTTGAAATGACAAGGTCCGAGTTTGGCATGACTTCGTGTTCACCAGCCGGCTATGGCACATTAGTATATGACCTGGAACTCAAAGGAAAAGAACACACCAAGTCCATGACTTCTTGAAAGTGAACGGCTACTTCGCAGTGGTCAAGATCGGGAAATGCGGCAGAATTATGGATCAACGCCGAGATCTTCCCCTGTCTCATCTTGCTGGCCCTAAATCCAAATACGAACAACAAGGAGTCGATGACATTGGATTTTCCAGATCCATTGGGTCCGACAACCGATGAGAATGAGGCATGGAAAGGGCCAACCTCTTGCCGGCCTGCATAACTCTTGAAGTTTGTGAGTACAAGATGTGTAATAACAGTACGAGCTTTGGGTCCAGTGTCTTCCACAACGGGAGCGGCCATAGACCTTGACTTTAGCACGATATCCATAGGGTTTTCAAGAATTGTGTCCAAGGCTTTAATAGGCTTAACCGCCGAGGCCTGACTGTCGGCTGTCCGAGGGCGCTCATTGATAGTGAGTGTTATATCACCTAGCGGTGTGCCATGCAATTCTGTTGGCTCGGGGGACATAGATTGTTGTGGAGTTGGTAATGGTGGTGGTAGATCCGGGGTAGCGGACGAACGTGCGCCTCGTGTGGGGGCACTCTTCCTCTTTCGTGGTGACGCTCTTTTAGATGGTGACTCCGGTTCTAATTGTGTGCTTTGCTCAGGATCAAAGAGCTCAGAAGGCTCAATATTTTCGCTCGTCAAGCCTTTCCTGGTTCTTCCAGAGGTACGCGGGGTTGTAGCAATTGAGTTCGTGGTCTTCCTCCTCGATTGGGTCTGTCTTCGAGGACTTCGTTGGGGTGCTGGTGTAAAGTCGTCCTCGTTGTCCTCCACCTTCACCTTCATAGTGCTCTGCATCAGCTCATCTTCATCCGATGATTCCTCAACAACCTTTCGACGAGCTGCCGCCCTTCTCGCTGGTCTAGTGGGTGATTCTGTCGACATGTTCTGATTTCGGGTCTGTGACGGGTTTGTTTATATCAGTTAGCGGTCTTGGTGAACGCGATCACAGTGGCATCGAGAGCTTTAAAATTGAAGAATGGTTGCCAGAGTAAAGGAATTGGGAATATGTCAAGGTTTTACGCGTCGCCCTACTGCATAAAGCCCAGAAATCGATTGTCGAGTTGTTGTAGTTCTAATATAAGGCTGATCAAAACAATCGCAACCACCAGCTTTCGCGAGGGTCACTAGCGCAAGGCTGGAATCGAAATCGCAAACTCTCAGGTACTTCTCCAGCCACGCACCTGAGGTCCGTCATATCCACCTAAGCTCTAAGCCAAAATGTTCGACTATCATAACTTTGACGACCTGTTTGACTTCGATCCAGAGCACTCTTATGATGATTCCACGGTGCAGGCCATTGAGTCGCACAGGAAGAGGTTAGAAGGCCTGTTTGTCGATAAGGTCCTCAAACTTCTCGAATTCAAAAGACGTAAGTGTTATAGCGAATAGAATCGTCTTTAGGGCTGACATATCACCACTTTAGCTGCGAAACACTATCCTCCGAAATCAAATACAGACTTGAGAAATCTCCATCAAGTCATTGTTTCTGGGACTGCCGCAGATCATACCAAACTCTCGCTCCTGTACTACATACTTCTCGACTGTGATGCTACATCGCACGGCCAGGTGTATTCCGAGACTTTCGAAGAAAGATGTTTGCTACCAAAGAGATATCAAATATTCATGAAAGGGTTATGGCACATGGATAGACTTCAATTCGAGGTTCGATTTCTGCAAAATCTGTATATCTGTAGCTAACATTCGCCAAGGTTGCTCTTCAATATCTTACGCACCCCTCTCTCATCCCGACCTTCCACGAGGAGATACTGGACACTCTTGTTCATCATGCGAAGCACGACGATATGACGCTTCCATTAGCATATTACCATACCGTTCAGCCTACTCTTACTAGCACCTCTGCATTATACAGTTTATTTTCGGCTATAGCACGCACGAGCGTGACCGAGGCGTTCTACTTCTCGCGCGGGCAACCGGACGTTTCTCACCGACATATGCTTGAATTACTCGTCTCACTCGTTCTTCATGCATCGGTGGGAGAGAAGACTGCCGCCCGTGGCGTTGAGCTCGTCAATTTGCCATTTACAAGAGAGGAGGAAAGATGGGTTGAGGAGTACCTGACTGTTGGTGAAGGCAGGAGCCTCAAAAAGGCTAAAGATACTGTCTTGATAAGGAGAATAGCTACTGGCAAATTTGCTGAAGCTTTGTCAACTGATACCCCCGGAAGCAGGTCTGCTGGCGGATTGAACTGGGATATGATAAAAGATGGTTTGCGCAATGGTTTGGGTTCTCGCATTGATATTGGTGGGGCCCACTGATAGCCTTTATTGTCCATTTATTGTATAGCACTTAGCGTTTAGGGGTCATCGTAACAACATAGCAAAGGCTTTCTCGTCATATTTCCCGAAGCTTGATGTCAATCATAAAATCAAATAAATACAGGAGTGAAAAAAGGGCTTTGGATTGGTAGGTGGAGATATTTTCAGTTTGACATAAATACCCTATCACCTATTGTCCGCCGCATTAGATTAGATGCAAGGCTCCACGACGCATCTGGCGATTGACTCGGCTGGCGATGATCAAACGAAAAATGCCCGCATAGCTCCGCCTGCGCGAGTGCTTCAGCCTCTTTATCTAGGGCAAAGGGATCGCGATTCACTATGCTTGTGATCCCGACAGTCCTTCTTAATACTCTACATTGAACAATGACTCACGACAATGTATCTGCCCAAAAGCAGTAGCCATTGGCAATACTATTGTGACCAAAGGCGGAGGCATGGCACCAGTGTGTAGGTTCTGGGCAAGAGGTGACTGTAGAAATGGAGGTATGTGAAATCAAAATAATCTTGAAATATAAGTCTCGCGAGCATCTGCAAACAAGCTCCGTGGCCAACTGCAGTATGCAGCTAACTTTGGCATCAGACTCGTGCAGATTCGAGCACCCCCCACGAGATGGCGGCCGAAACAACAACAACAATCGCTTTGCTGCCCTTCAGTCTACCGACAACAACCTCAGCAACAACTATAGACACTCACAGAGCAGCACGCCTGCTCAGGCACCTTTACAGCGTGGTCTTTACTCTTTGAGCAAAGATGCTATGATTGCGGATCTGACGACTGAGAGCCCTCAATGGGTTCTTTCAGCCTATGGACCGGGACTCAAAGCTCCCGCACAACTATTTGGGGGAAGTGATCGAGAGCAGAGCTTTGAGGAGATTCGGATGCGTCACTATGAGGCTCGTGCCTTGGGTAATCCGGCACTTGCTGTGCGCCTCCCTCTACTTATCAATGCATTTCGTACTTACACATATATAGGCTCAGTACGAAGATGAATTGGTCTACAAGGCAAAATTGCAAGTGCGGAACGCGTTGAACAACATTGATGGCGCTTTGGAATACGTGCTTAAGGCTGAGAATGAGCACCCCAATCGAATCGATGTTTGCCAAAATTCCATGTCATCCACTCTTCACCGGTCAGATGGTGGGCCTATGCAAGGCGCTGGTAATGGGATCAATACGCAATCAACTGTATCTCCCAATCCATTT
This sequence comes from Aotearoamyces nothofagi, assembly GCA_015345905.1. Taxonomy (NCBI): domain Eukaryota; kingdom Fungi; phylum Ascomycota; class Leotiomycetes; order Leotiales; family Tympanidaceae; genus Aotearoamyces; species Aotearoamyces nothofagi. Next base: position 556,078 of record JADDTR010000017.1, on the reverse strand, counting down.
GGTTCCCCTAGCCAACAGCCTGCTCAGCCACAGTCTAACGGCGCGTTTGGAAGGCCATCGGTCCTAGGGCAGAAGCCAAATCCATTTGGACAGTCCTCGCAGCCGGCACCTGTAAATCCATTTGGACAGCCCTCGCAGCCGGCACCTGTAAATCCATTTGGACAACCTTCACAAAGCCAAGCAAGCCCGTTTGGTCAGCCATCGCAAATTACAGCGCCAAATCCGTTCGGACAGCCCTCTCAGGCCCCACAATCCACCGCGCCCAATCCATTTGGTCGATCATCGCAGCCACCCGCTGCAGCCCCATTTGGGCAACCACCGCAGTCTGCTACTCCTTTAAATTCGTTCGGTCAGCCGACACAGCCCATCGCTCCCAACTCATTTGGGCAGCCAGCGCAATCATCCGTCTCTCCAGCTCAGATTAACCCTTTTGGTTCTTCGCCAAATCCATTTCCTCCCCCTGTCAGCCAGGCAGCTCCCAACCCCTTCGGCACCTCCGCTACTTCTAATCCGTCTTCAGTGCAGCAAAATGTATTCGGGCAAGATTCACAGCAAGCCCACAGCAATCCATTCCAGCAACCTCGACCAGCAGCGCCACATGTCAACATCAACTCCTTTAATACGTTTGCACCTACCCATGATACAAGCCTATCCACCCCATTCACTACGCCTGCTGAGCCACGTACTACAGGCGTAAACGGTGATAAGAATCCATATAGCCCCAATGCTACTTTACAGCACCCACCGCTACAGGCTTATGCCTCGCTTGATGCTCAAGGGAGGTTGACTATGTTCAAAGGACGATCAGTTATGTACAAAGATGGGGAGGCTGGGGTTAGAAGTCGAGATGGTAGCTGGGAAAAAATATGGTTTCCTAATGGGCCCCCTCCCTATTATAAAGATACAGAATTGGAGGATAGTGAATACGACGAGGGTACTATAGCGGCCTATCTGCAGTTCAGGGAATCGGGGACTTTCCAGAGTGGCTCTGTGCCACTCTTACCCCCTAAGCGGGAGTGGTGTAAGTGGGACTTCTGATTGACTGAAGCATTGTTAGGAGAAAAACTTGTCTGGTATCATGAAAATGTTAAGGGTTGCATTGGGACGGCGTTCATATCTGGTCAGAGCCGCGCATAGCATATTACAGGCGTGTCTTGTTGATGAGGCAATGTAAATTATAATTCTCACTATCTATCTAAAGTATCTCGTCGTGCTTCCATTCCTCTGCCGTCAGAGATGTCGTTCGGCGACGCTACCTTGAAGCAGCAACCGTGACTTCCACTTCAACACCAATACCAGCCTCAACGTTGATAAGAATATGCTTGACAATCTCAGTTAATGCGCCTAAGCCAGTCAACTCTTTCCACTAGGTCGGGAGAGTGCTCATGTTGAAACCAGTAAGCTGTTTTACGGGTTAAACGCATTATCAGCGAGTAGCATATGTCACGTGATTCTATCTTACCTAGCGGTGCGAACCTCGCCAATTGGAGAGAAGGCATGTTCTCGATTGACGACTCGGAGGGAAATGTGTAATGACAAATTGATGGGAGTGCTGTGAGCAACACATTATCCAACTCTAACATCGCAAGACCCACAGAGCAGTCTGTGGCTTCAAGACAATCATGATGCTCCCCCCTATGGCACCCTTCCCAGAAGCTACCTGGAGAGCACATCTGATGCCTGATGAATGGACAGCCTGTCTCAACGCCTGGATATCTCTAGCAGAAGCGCATCTCTCTCTCTCAGCAGCTGACTTTTCACAAATATCAGCCAAGGATGATTCTCTCGCAACTTTCCTGATTTCCTTGACGAGAGAATTAGCTGCGTCGTCTGACTTGACCTCGTTTGGTGATATTACGAAATCAAGAAAGCTCCTCAAATATGCGTATTTCCTTTCCAGCCGCCTCTTGGGTGATAAGTCTCCTCCGGAAAGCCTGCTTTGTTGGGAGTATTTGGCAGATTTCAGCAAAGCTTACGGCAAGAGATACGCAAGTAAGGTCCTTGCTAGGCTTTGGCAGCAATCATTTACAGCTCTCGAGACTTCGTTGAACGATGCGAAGCGTTCTTTAATTGTACAATTGGAAGCCGGCCTTAACGGAAGGCCAGAAGTGCTAGAGCAAAGGCTTAAGCGTTTAATTCATCTTTTACATGTTTCTCCAGAGACTGCTTCCTTGTTCATGAGCGGTTCGGACTTTTTGGATGGCTTGATTTCTTGCTACAAGCTAATGAATCCTCCTTTACGCAAAGCTATTATCTCTACTACGTATCTTTGCCTTATTGGTCTCACAGAAGGCGCAAAACCGAATTTCTCCCTCCTAATAGATACCCTCTATTCCCTGAAAGTGGCCGCAGAAGTACACAAAACAGGGCCCACTAGTGTCAATGATTCCCTCGTTTCTGAGCTTGTCACTATCACTCCCATCCTTAAGCAGATTCAAGAACGTATTGAGAAGAACAACACGGGCTCCAGTCGGGCGAAGTCTGTAATTACCTCATTGGAAAACTTCCGAAAAGCCGGAGGCGGAAGACCAAAGCGGCTATTCAAAAGAAAGATCGACAAAGGAAAGGGATTGGCAGGCGGAGACACTGTAGGTGATCAGTATGGCTACGGTTTGGCGGGTCAGATCCACGTTCATCGCATGAGTTTAATCTCACAAGTCCAAGATCTCTTCCCAGATCTTGGCTCTGGATTCGTGGTTAAATTGCTGGATGAATACAACGACGATGTAGAGCAAGTAGTCTCTCATTTGCTCGAGGGTTCTTTACCTGCTCCTTTTGAAAATGCCGATCGAACCGAATCATTGTGAGTTTGCCAGCTCCAAAAATTGCTCCGATTCCTATATCATTTCTAACAACCTCTAGGAGTCCAAGTCAGCAAATATCTGACGTATATGTACCGGATCTAGCACCCCGATCAACACCTCCTTTATTTTCAACTCGTCGTAATGTATTTGACGGCGATGAGTTCGATCAGTTGGCAGTTGACACTTCACGGCTCCATTTTGGACGACAGAATCCAGAGATGACTGCCGATGATATCCTTCAAGACCGCTCTACTGCTCCCAATAAAGCCGCTATCTTATCTGCTCTCGCAACTTTTGACTCGGACGACGACGAGCGTGATGATACCTACGACGTCGAAGACGTCGGCGGCACAGTAGACTCAGCAACCCCTGGTAACAACCCCGAAGAAACCGATGCTGGTACGAGAGATACCAACGAAGAGGCACTCTTCAGAGCGTTAAAAGCGACACCAAACATATTCGACCGTGATTCAACAACTAAGAGAAGCAGGCTAAGGATGGCATTGAAGGAAGAAACTAATATGACTGACGAGGCCCTCGAAGGATGGGCACTGATGCTTTCACGAGATCCGCGACGAATGAGAAGGCTCGAGGCGAAATTCTCTAGCTTTTCTGGAGCACAAAAGGAGCTGGCACCCACTGCTTGGAGAGCTGAAGTTGGTGGCTCTGGAACTGAGGATTCGGATCTGGACGGCAGTGGGAGAGGTGGGCGTGGTGGATTTAGAGGACGACCGGGACGTGGAAGCAGCGGCAGAGGTAGAGGTGGGAATGTCGCTGGTCTGACTGGGGACAAAGACACGGAGATAGCAAGGCATCGGAAAGAAGCCAATAAGGGGTCGAGGGCAAATCATAACCGAAGGGATCAGAGGGCGAGAAAGATGGCTCGCGGCGGGTTCCCTGGCTAAGTTCAGTGGCCATCGTCTAGGCGTGCAGCATGGTAGAACTTCTTACCGAAAACTAGCAGAAGCACTTTTAGTCGGTCGTTGTACTGAATCAGGAATATCATTCGTGAATGATAAATAGTAATGGCTAAGCGTTTTAAACGTCCCTAAATAATGATTGACAGGAATGTTTTAACCACTTACAATCTCTTAACGTATAGTGACAAGAGGTATCTAAGATGTCCACTAAATAGAAAACCCAATTACTAGCGAGGTCTCGTTGCATCTAGAACCTTCAATGTCATGCGAAACCTCTCACTGACGAAAGCATATATCAATTAGAGATTGTAAAGCAAAAGGCTCTTTTATTCAAGAACAGACAATCAGAACTATAGCATTTAACCCGACTGCATCATTTTTCAAATTAGTGACAACCAGGTTCCTGCCTCCCGAAGTCCTCCTCCCCAAACAAGTTAAGATCCTCGTGATGATACTTGACGAGACCGTTCCTGTCGTTCACAGCCAGTCAAAATATGCCTCGCCTAAGCGTCGGAGACCTTCTCCTTGTAGGTCAACCCGCCACCCCAACTATGCTCGCTATTAGCACCTCCGGCGGTAACCTTTCCCTCTTTGACGCCCGTCTCGAATGCACAAGTGCCCATGTCAAGCTTGGTCGCCTTGCCTGTTGGCGAGATATCGAAATCGAATATGTCCATTGGCAGCCCGAGAGTAGTACAGGCGTTAGGGATATCGACGATTCCAGCTATGTGTGCCTGTATTGGCGCACAGGAGAGTAGGAGGTATATCTGGTAATCTGAGTACCCGAATCGGCGTAGATATTCGATGCAACCTATATTCTGTTGAGCATACGCTCGCAGTCATGTCGGCCAAAACACTGGTAATAAAACGCAGCCAAAGACAAGAAATAAATAACATACGTAGTACGGTTTGGCGATAGGCTACAGCCACGTCCATGTAGTGCTGCTTGCCGTGTTCATCGACTGAGAAGCCCTCGAAAGTGAGATACCGACTAGGACCGTAGTGCGGCTCAACGGGTCCGGGTAGGTACAGCGGGGACTTCATACCTAGATCTGCTAAGCCATTCTTCATAACTTTGAAATTAATAGTAATAACCCCTGCCATCTCTATAGCACCACAAAATGCCAATTCTGAATCTCCCTCTAAAGCTCTAGTTAGTTAAAAGAATGCATTAATAATGATGTGTATTATAAGAGAATACTGACGAGAGAAGTGCAAGTCTCCCACGCTAAATTTGGCGCCCTTTACATGGACTGGCAGATAGACTTTGCTACCCCTGCTCAAGTTTTTGATATCGCAGTTGCCCCCATGCTCGGGACGTCCAGGGATGGTCCGTGCACCCTCCCTGCCGACCTTTGCTTTGAGTTCCTCGTTCGCACTTCCTGCGTGGACGTTCTGTGGATTGGGCGGCTGAGCGACAATGCGGTCAAGCTTGTTGGCAGAAATAAGCTCGCCTTCGCGCTTGTTCCAAAGAGCTAGGACTTCTGCAGAAGGGGCACAGCCAAGAATGCCAGGGTGAATGAGACCTGCGATTTTAACATGTGGAATATGGCGCGATGTGCAATAGATTCCTTCGAAATCCCAGATTGCTTTTGCGCTGTATATTGCCTTGTCAGTTGTTGATTGACGGAGTTCCTGGTTCATTATCAACATACGCGCTTGGATAGATCTCATCTAAGAATCCACCACCGTTCTGTCTGTCGAAGATACCTGTAAAGCCCCAAGGTTGATCTTGAAAAGGCTGGACATCCATAATTTCCACCAACAAGACATCGCCAGGTTCGGCCCCTTCGATTTCGAATGGGCCCGAGAGATAATGGATCTTGGTCAAGTCGACGTTTTTCACGTCATCGGCGCTATCATTGTTTCCAATCTGGCCGCCGGTCCAATCAACACACTCAATCTTGACCGTTTCCCCGTCCTTGATAGTATCTATGAACGGAACTGTTGTAAATGTCAGTTGGTAATCAATTAATGCAGGGTCTGATCTCAGTAAAGACCTACTGTCTGGATGCCATCTGTTCTGTTAAAATGTGAATAAGTCGGCAGGACTCAAGATGGTAGAGCTACTTACGTGAAGCTTCGGCTGTTCCGAAGCATGCTTATCAAAGGTCACCTTACAGACCTCGCGAATCCCTGTAAGACCCATTGTGCAGAATAGAAGCGTTGAAAGAGGTATAATTTATAACTTTGTGTTTTCTTTAGAATAGATTAGAAGGAGGGGGGGCAGAGGGGGATATAAAGCAACAATAGTTATGGAGGGCAGTCCCCGCACTGGAAACAGAGCAATTGCCAAGACGTCAGAGACCCGGGGACCTCTGATAAGCAAGTGATGGTCGAGTCCGATAAGCCTTGGAGGATAAGCCTTGGAGGGGCTTATCGCAGCCCATGCACGCACCATGTAACAGTTGTAGACAGGGGTTGTCTCGTCAAATAGAGGCGCTGGCATGAGTTGGAGGGCGCGAGGGGGGAAGGAAGGAGGTCGAGGGCCCGACGGATCGTTGAGCGAGTTACCTACCTATGCGTGCTAAGCTGGCCCGGCCCGCGTTGGACTGATTCATAGTGCCATGTGAATCATAAATCTCCAGTAACAGCCCGAAGCTACAGTATTGTATTTCGTAAAGTACAATACGACATATATGCCAATCTCCAATCTCCATTGGTCCGAAAACGCCTCCTTTTCGTATTTCACATCCCATTACACATTGTCTTATATCTTACCTATTACCGGCCTCGGCATACGGTGGTGGCGGCTCTGAGGGTATTCTTGATGAACTCGAAGCGTCCGTGTGGACGCCCGAGCTGGATCCTGTCGCGATCGGGTTTTGGTTCGCACGATCATTGCTAGAAACATTGTGTGCATCCAGGTTCACAAGATCCAAATTCAAGAACTCGTGCTTGTTCCTCCATTGCTGTTGGCTTTCGGCAAAACCTTCAATGTAAGCCGGTGGTGGTGGAGGATCCGTGATTTTGGTGATGAGGTAGGCAGTAGAGGCCTCTGCAATTCCGTATATGAGCACACCTAGAAGTGGAATCCTCAAGAATATATAGAATCCAACACCGAAGCCAAACAGAAGCCCCTCTCGATCATGGAACCAATGCTTCTTCTGCTCCTTCGAAAAGCGGATGCGTGAGAAATAAGGCTCCAACTTGAAACGATCGTCAGTAATCGGGAATATTTAACTAGGTCGCTCAGAATGCCTACCAGTTCGCGCATTAGGCTCCTTGAAGTGAAATAGCTCTGAAGAAAGATAATTAGATATCTACGAGGAAGAAAGACACCTGTTCCAAATATTATAGCTGCCGGGCCAAGACCAACCGCCTTATTGAATGTGTAGAAACTAGCAGCTGGCAGCACCAATCGTCCAGCATATGGAACGAATGATAAGGCAAAAATGGCCAGCGATATTCCACCTTTCTTCCCGAGTCTCACAAGGAGCATTGTCAGAGCTTCAGCTGTACTTTTCGAGTGCGTGGTGCCGTCCCGCGTCGCGTACATGCGAAGATTGGGATAGTACATCTCTCGAAGAGACGCAGGGTCCTGGTCTTTATGTTTCTGCTGATAAGTCTGGTCCACCCATCTTAATGACTCCATAAACATATTGTCGAGCGTAGGTGTAATGTATCTCATGAGAGTCATCAAGAAGAATGGCACTTGGAGAACGTAATTCTGGACGAAGTTAAGGCCATTGACCAGAGAGTCATCCCAGGTCACAGCATCGAAGTCGACAAAGAATGACAAGAACCATAGTAGCACCTTTATGCCGACAATCTACCCCAAGCAGTGAGTATCGGATAGCTAGGGAAGAAGGCTGTCCTAGGGACGTACGGGTATTCCTATGAGGATTCTGATCGCAACTCCAGCGGCAACCGCAATGGCAGCCTGCCTGTAATGGTCGGATGTGAACAATTTTGGGTTCTGTAAAGCTCGGAGAGCTTGGTATCGTCAGTAACTTACGGTGCCCTGGTGTGGAAATGCTCCTCGTTCGAGATGCTTACCTCCAACGACAGTCAACTGCGCACCCCGAATGATCGAGTTGGGTTCGAAATTGCTGACCTCGAACTTCCTCTTGAGCTCGTCCTGGGTCGGTATAAGTCGCTGCGTCTGTGCTTTGGGTTCTGCCATAATTGCTGGTCACTTATGGCGATCAAATTTAATTGAGGCCAGGCGTGCTGGTACGTGACGAAGCTCCCCAGCTTTCGCCAATCTACCTAACGGGTTGCTCGTTAGTACTGTTGCCGTAACTCGTAACTGTCTACTGTATGTAGTGGAGCGTCATTGTCCTTAGAACCTGTTAAACAGCCGCCCTCCTAAGGTAAGGTAGTTGTCAGGGACAATAAAGTCGCGTCGCGGGCCAGCGTCGCGCCAGAACACAACTTCGTCGACGCCGTCCACTTTGTTTCAGCTGCATACAACCAACGCGGCAGCCAGGGGTGGTTGATACGCATTGCTTACCGTTGTAGATAAACGGCGACCAGCACAACCTCGACGTGCACGCCATATAACGGCCGAGCGCTTCCCTCGTCCGCTCATAAGGGTCGGCCCACGCCGTAGAAGAAATGGCCGCCATGCAATAGACAGAGCAGTTTAGATTCAGGTCATGGCAGAGAATACGACTACTTCGCATCCAGCGTCACCCGCAGCGCGGCGCTCTATTACTCTCCCACTTCGACTTTCAGAGTCGACAGATAAGCGGCGGGGCAGTAATGCGTCGCTTCAAGAACCCGGAGTCGAGACATTATATGAACACCCGTCAGTGCGTGTTGTGGCTTTCACAGCAGCTTCTACTTCTATCGGAAGGCCGAGCTCCAGCCATGGGGATTTCGTTGATGTGGAAGAAGCGCCTGGGACGCTGCCCTGGAGCTCCCGCTTGGAGAGAACAATTGCTGTTGGTATGCATACATCCGGCCTGTTGGGAAATACCATGTTGGGTGGGACACCGAGCTAATCATTATTCCTGCAGGTCCTCTACGGGTTTACCGTGCTCCAGGTTCAGTTGCTTTTCTAAACTGCCGGACTATCACACAAGCTATATTTCCAAAGTCTCGCTGTTGGTGTGTGGATGATGCATCTAGCAAGTTTGTCTTGCAGGTGAGACGACCTCAATATTGGCGGATTGAGATACCGATTGCAGAGCCAGACGATATACGGAGGTCTCAAGAACTCAAGGACGTTTTATCCCAGATTCTGCTATTTGAAAAGACGGCATGTCCTTTCAAGAGGACCTTCACTGTCGATTTACCGGAAGCACCCAAGACACCGATCAAGAAGAAACCTTGGAAACCCGTTGAAAGGCCAACTCCCGAGCCAATTCTAGTTCTATCAAGGGAGTCTTCTTCGGAGCCCGAGAGTGGCGAAGACTACTATTCAACAATGGCGGACGATAATGTCCAAACCAGAGGGATGGACAGCGACAGCGATGCAACAAATGAGATGAACGTTACCCCACGCAACACTTTTCCTTCTTTATTATCTGTAAATGCAGAGCAGGATACAAGAGGTCGCCCCGAAGTTTCACAGACAGGTCGCTCATTGATAATGCCTCCCGAACTTACACTTATTACTTCCTCCCCTCCAAGGGGAAAAACGGCCTCCCCGCTTCGTCGAGCTTCGAATGTCGAGTCATCTTCATCTGACTTTTCATCCAGTGTGGACTCGTTTCAGTCCGTACTCTCTTGGCACAGCTCTATTACACCATTACCGCCTTCTCCGCCCGAATCCAATCCGGAGTCACCAACCATGTTTCCCTATCCACATGACAACATCTCCCTCCCAAAACGGCCGCAAAATCATGCGCGTGACCTATCTGAACTCACGATTACCCCTGAGACTCCTCGAATATGGAATATGCCAAGAATATCTACCACCGAGCCAGTCACGAAAGAAAGCGAAGAATATTCAACTCCTCCAACTACATCTCCTACGCTCATAAATGACATCGAAATTGATCTTGACGAGGAACATTTTGAAATCGCCGCACCACCGACAAACCCGAAGCCGATTCGGCATAGGCCCACAACTGGCAGTAACTCCCGTCGCCGTGCACTCTCCCCACTCCCTCCTGCCGCCAATATATTTTCACCCTCAGGGCGCCAGTCAGGGCATCTACAAACAGCACGGCATCTCCCGACAGCTATCATGCAGAAAACTTACGAAATTCTACTCAGTCCGCCTAGTCACCTTCTCCATTTAATGCTTGATATGGCAGCAAAAATAAGAGCTGGTGAATGGAAAGGCATGGTCTTTGGCTTTGGTGAAGGAGGTGAAAAGATTGTCGGACAATGGGACTATGATGATAGCGAGCTTATTGGATTTGCGGAAGATGATTACGGCATGAGCCTTGTTGGAAAGCAGGAACCTCGGCGACGAGCCAGTCATACTCCGGTTAGTGATAGCTGGGAGGTCGATTAATGATATATGTGGGCTGGTGTTCCTAAATCAATGGTTTCGTTATTGTACTTTATTTAAGGAAGGTATCTGGAAAGGCGGATCGGATCATATGTTGAAATATTATGAGGCGTTCGTTATCTATTCAACGATTGGATATAGGAGCTTTGCATTTAAGGGGAGTTCTGGCTGGCAAGTCGTCAATCGCTATAATCACTTATACTTTTTAATTCCACTATTCATCAAGTACAAGGCACCGTATCATTGGGCATGGGCGCTCCGTTGTGTGGCTATGATTGTACTACAAGGCAAGCCACGAATGCCCAGTAATGTTTGTTGCCGTAGCAGTTTTAACTTCATCGCCAGCCATGATGGCCTCTAAACGCCTTGATGTTTGAAAGCTGCCATTTACGACCAGTTTCAGTATCATTATCAGGCCATGTAATGTGGTCTGAAGAATGATGTGGGGCGAGTATCGCCAGACAGGTTAGAGCTGGAGGGGAGAAAGAAAAGGCAGGAAACAACAGCATTTGAGAGGAGAGTCAATTGGCGTGTGGGATTATTGATGCTTTGGAGGCTATTCGGCGGTACCAAAAAGAAAAGTTGAAGGAATAAAATTCGAGCCTATTTCGGCAGTGATGGTGAACCAAAGCTTTGTATTGAGTCTTGAATATTGAAGCTGAATAGTGTTTTATGATAATTCGTCGTTTCATTACACTATTCCCTGTCCTTATTTCCATCTAATATGTCAGGTGATTGATGGCTGGAAAGCCTGTCATATCAGACCAGACCGAAACATTCCGTGTCTGAACCACTGTCGTCTGCATCTGCTCACCAGAACCCGGCCTATATCTTGTGTCATCTATCATATCATGACATAAGCCTAGGTCGCTGCTCTCACAACTACTGACTTTAGCAGATCTTACGGCAATATCTCCAGCTTTGTCGAATCTGTGAGATAACCTACTCTGGTCTCAAACCCCGATCACAAGGCCGGAGTAGCTGACGCTCTCTTTAATAGGTGAAATTTTCACTTTCAGGTATTGTTGACTCGCGGTTTTCCTAATTCTGAGCTTCATGACCAAAGTTGCTAATCACTGGTTGTCCATCAGTAGTTGTTGGCGGTGTTGGTAAATTATTGTTTACCTCAGCATCCGCTCCCTCAAGCTCTATCATATCTCACGAGTTCAACTTCGGCAGGCGTGACCCCAGTGGCGACTGCCCAAAAGCTCTGAGTCTAGCAGCACGAGCTTCTCTTTCGTCCAAATCACCAAAGGATTCCTCAGCCTGCTCATCAGTGTATTTTTTGCTTCTAGAGCTTGATCGATCCCTTCTGCTAGCGTTTGTGAGACTTAAAATTGTAGCTACGTCTGCTTTTGTTCGGTGGTCGTTAGAAACAATTCCCATCTGTTTGATTTTCTCTAGAAGCTCGTGGTTGTCCGCCAGTGCAAGCGGTTTCGCTGTAGCACCTTCACTGGCCGAGCTCCGTTCTTGGCGGATATCTCGATTGTGGCCAACAATCGGATTCTCGATGCTAGAGCTTGAGTCTCTGACTTTATGGGTACGCATAATACCGACTGAATTATTTGCTTCTACTAGACATCCAAGAAATGAACAAAGATTGCCCTGGCTTACGTCTTTATGGATGGCGAATGCCTCTCGACGGGCAACTTCGCGAGCAGCTAGAAACATAGCACCGAATGCAGTGGCTTGGGTCTCGTTAAGTTTCCCAGAAGTTGCCATTTCACGATGCTCTTGTTTTGCACCCTCAGCATTTACAACTGCAAGAATCTTCTTTGCGTCTTCGATCGAAAGGAAAGTGGACCTTATTTCCCCCCTTTTGATATCCTTGAGGATCAAATCAGCCTTTTTGCGGGTAGCCGGCGTATTCCAGATAGAAGCAGTGTCCAATCTTTGGAGAGCACATGTAGCCTTTGCCCCTGCGAGAAGTGATTTTGCATATTCCAACATATGCGAGTCACCCCGGAGCGCCATCTGCATGATCTCTTCGACAAAAGCTTCATCCTTTGACCATGCCATTGTTTCCAGTCCAGTGTATACATTTCTTCGAACTGGATGTATGTTTTCTCCCCTGTTCTGGGGCACAATATCCGTACCTCGAGTTTGAGCTTGTGGGTTGCTGAGGGTAGCCGTGTCCTTCTTGATTGTCTGGTTTTGGACATCATGATTTACTCGAGGTCTAGTCAAGTCGCCGCCAAAGGACCACGTTCCTCGTCCTGTAGGAGTAAAGTACCTGCTCAGATCTACCGGCCCATCATTTTGGTGGCCATATAGTTGGGACCAGTCTGCCGGTGATGCGCAAGTCTTATCGTTCCAAGGGGTGTGTCCCAAACGACTGCGTGGAGATTCATGGGGATGCATTTCGTGAAGTAACGCCAGAATAGACTGCGGGAACCGACGGTACATCTGCAGATATGCACAATGCCTGCAGTACTCTTCTGTGCACTCTTGGTGCATTTCATCACTCCCACCGTAGCCGAAGAAGCCCATTGTGAAGTTCACTTGGTCGGGTGAAGAGAGACTGTCAATATTGAGGATAACTTCCTAGACGTGATTGTATATATGGCACTAAATATGATACCTTCGACTATGTTCTTATAGGATTATCATCAATGAGATTTAGTTAAAAGGAATCCAGTGCTTTGGTAACCTAAGATTGAGAGAGTGCATGTGAGCTCCATGATCCATGAACAAGTCTAGCTCTGAAAGTGAATTAAAGTCCTTGCCAGTAAAGAGACCATCATGAATTCAACTCTGCCATATCATAATGCCCGGTCTGCTGCGCATGGCCAGCTGCCTGAGCCTCGCCGTACCCGATCCATCCGCAATTGCTACATCTGATGGCCATGCCACCTGTGTCCGTAAAATAGTGGATTTTCTGCAGCTTCTCACACAATTCTGTCGCCTTGATCAATATGTCATCATCTTCAGCATCCCAGACTCTTTTGTCAAATTCTGGAGGGCTGTCTGCTTTGGTATGCGGGGGTTCAGAAGGACTTTGAACAATCGTATCATAATGAATACCAGAGTAGACAAGTATGCACCTTGAGGGAGCACCCTCGTTAAATCTGTCAATACGCAGTGACTTGGGAATGTTAGCTGCTGAAACATGTCAAAGTAATCCTCCCGGAGACAAGTTATTTACCTGTACATCAATACTGCAAATTTCGATTTCGAAGTGCTTTGATAAGATGACCATCTCGATAGCGCCACCCCATGCATCCTCTGTCTGAATCCACCTGCAATAGTCATCGGGCTTCTGGCCGTCCAATACCACCTGAGTGTAGACATCTGATTCCCTCTGTATCGTGGCTGCCACCAATGCTCGTAGCTCAGTCATGCTCAGATCATCTCCAGGCAATACTGCTGTTCCGAAGGCTCGGAAGAGACAGCTATTATCATCAGGCATAACCCGGAGTACTGGTAATTATCAGATATATTCTACAATTATATTGCAAAGCCAGCATACCGAGTGTTGCCCCGCGATCAGGCAGAGGTAATTCTGGAACATTGTCCCCCATGACTTTGCGTTGCAGTGACACAGGACCGATTGATGGCTTGGAATCTTCGGAGACGCCTGCAGTTTTATTACCAGCTATGCCAGCAAACGAAATTTGATTTGAAGCTTGTGACACCACTGACTGTTTGGGGGGATTCGTTACCGTTATGTCTGAGCTGGTGTTTTGAGAGTTTGCAGTTCCGGTCCTATTTTCTATGACCGGCGCTGCTTGGGAGCTAATTGTAAGCTGTTCTCCATCTAGGCGTACGTCTAGAGCAGATAAAAGTTTAGAGTCCTGATCTAAATGCAGTGGTTTGGGCGGATAGCTGTATTTGATATCAAACACGGTCAAGGAAGTCTTCTCAGTAATCGCGGACCGCAAATCATGGACTGTGGCATCTTCTGCCAAAGTAACAGTCGAGGCACCTGAGGGGCCCCTTAATCTGATCCGCATTATATGAGAGTCTGTTGTTGTTTCTACGTGTGATGACGGCGGGGGGCCAAGCCATGCGTCGGCCCGATGTTTATCCGAGCCTTGCAACACCGGAGGATGCTAGGAGAGAAGCTGAAGTCGCGTTCGCAAGTCTCGCGAATAACTTCACCTTTCCCGCGAACCAGGGAGCTTGCATACTACTCGCAATTCGCAAAGATGGCGTCGCAAAGCCCTGCACCACCTGAAGATATCGATTTAGCAGACACGCCTGTCAAGACCGAAGAGGGCACTGCTGGTACCCCTAATGGTGGCGTATCAAATGAAGACCTGAAGACAATGAAGGGTGTTGTTGATTACCTGACGGACTACAAGGATGAGAAGTAAGTGCAGACATCCAAGAAATTGTTTAAGTTGGGCGCATCGATCACTCGGATTGCTAACGGATTGGTAGTGGCCATGACGTGGCTGGTCTGTTCCAGCGCATGTTGAATAAACGACTTATCCCAGACTATTTCGACGTTATCAAGGAACCAACTGCCTTTAGTACAATAAGAGTGCGCGCATCGTTAACTCCCATCGGGGTCCTTTTACTAATCCGTCTACCATATAGGGAAAACTCCTCAGAAAGCTGTACAAGAACTGGAGCGAATTCATTCGCGACTTCGCCCTCATATCCCATAATGCGCAGGTGTATAATCGTCCTTCTGCGCCTGTTTATAGTGACGCAATTGCTCTCAGAGAGCTCTTCAAGATTGAGATGCGGAAGCTTGTGGACAAGAACATCATATCTGCTGAAGAGGCTACCCTTCCAGATCTCGGAGAGATTCCTCCAGTTGAAGACTCTCCACCACCTGGCCCGGACGATGAAGAAGTCGATGATGATGACGACGATGATGATGATGAGGACGACGAGGATGATTCGGATGATGACGGCATACGACGGCGGCGTCGAAGAGGTCCCCGATCTTCAGCTGCGATCATAAAGCGGGAGGGTGGTAAGCTTGATGATGCGAAGGATGATCCAGACTCTCACAAGAAGAGAGGAAGGCCCCCGAAGGTACATACTCCTATGGAAGCCCGAATCAACACAGTGTTGAAGGGCTTGAGGAAATTCAAGAATCCTGGCGGCGATCTTAAGATCCTCCATTTTGAAAGGTTACCAGATAAGAGTGTAATGCCGGAGTACTATCAAGAAATTAGGAATCCTATGGCAATGGATCTCATCAAGCGAAAGGCAAAGAGAAAGAAGTACATGTCCGTGGACCAGGCGCTGAAGGATTTGGAGCTCATGTTTGAAAATGCGAAGGAGTATAACTTGGAGGATAGCCAGGTCTATCGGGATGCTGTTGACTTGCAGAGAGAGGCACGAATTCTGGCAGAACAAGAGAAGAAGAAGCCAGATAGCGATTATGTTGACGAGGATGGTAGGCTTCCTCTACCAGAAATCCTACACAATGGAGAGTTATGGAAAGTTGGTAAATAAACTGAGAACACTTGTATAGATTTAAGCTTACATTTCACAGGCGACTGGGTTCATCTTCAAAACCCAAACGATCTTACTAAGCCCATTGTAGCTCAAATCTATCGCACGTGGCAAGACCCCGAGGGACAGAAATGGATCAATGCATGTTGGTACTATAGGCCTGAGCAGACTGTTCATCGTTATGAGAAGCACTTCTTTGAGAACGAGGTGGTCAAGACCGGACAATATCGTGACCACCACATTGATGAGGTTGTTGACCGCTGTTTCGTTATGTTCTTTACCAGATACAATAAAGGTCGGCCCCGTGGCTTTCCTGCCGACAAGGAAGTATATGTTTGCGAGGCAAGATACAACGAGGATAAGTTTAAGCTTAACAAAATCAAGACATGGGCAAGCTGTGTCCCGGATGAAGTAAGAGAGAAGGACTACGAGATGGATCTTTTCGACGCTCCAAGGAAAATGAAGAAGGTACCGAGTCCAATCAAGCATCTACTTCGTGAAGATGCGAAGGAGGACGATCCCCTACCGAAGCCGACATGGGGAGCGGCCAATGCACCGCCTATTGTTGGAGCCGTTCACAAACGTCCCCGTGAAGCAAACGTAAGTGCACAGTTCATAATAAGGCGTTCATATTTATTGTCACTTCTGTGCCACGCAACTTTACAACTAACAATCAACAGGAGTCTCCACCACCTGAGCCAACACCTTCACCTCCTCCTCAACCTCCACCAGAACCAGTCCGTCATCCATCAATCAGCGAATCTGGTGGCTACAATACTCAAGGTGATACCGCAATGCGTAACACATCTCAGCCCGCGCCATCACCGATGGCCACTCATCAGGCCTTGAGTTCATACGGTCAACAGTTCGCACCATCTCGTCCCTCGGCCTCACCAGCTCCACCGCTTCTCCATCAGACATCATACGGCTCCCACACCAGTGCACATCACACGCCAATCCCCGCAACGCCACAATTCGCTCCATCAACGACTCACCACACCTCTTATGCACAATACTCCAGCGCCGCACCTTCATTGCCTGTGTCTATTCCACACAATAGCACACCCAATCCTCTCGCCTCATATGATCCAGGTCACTATCGTACGTCTTCGGCAACACATCACACGGCCTCCCACAGCAGCCGTCCTTCTCTCCCACCAAGCTCAACCTCGCATGCAAACGCGTATAATCCTCCTCGCCCAGTAGAAGTATACCACCTCTCCGACTCGGCGAATGCCTCTATCCCGGCCGACATCCGCGCGCAATTCCACCGCGACGAGCACGACCGTATCCTCTTCTTCACCGCTCCTCCTCTCGACATCCCACCCATCCCAGCGGCCAAAAAGACGCTCGGTCACTCACTCAAGTACCTCGCGGCCAAGGCCCGCGATGCCAAGAAGCTCGCCGAGCAGCGCGCTGCCCGAGATGCAGCGGCAGCCGAGGAGAGCGCGGCCAGCAGGAAGCGCAAGACGGAAGACGACGGGCGCACGGCGCAGGAAATCAAGAAGCTCAGGGCCGCGGCCCTCGAGACGCTAGGCAGGCAGATCGAGCAGGGCACCCGGGAGGCCTACAGGCAGACGTACGGCGACGAGTGGGAGACCGTCTCCAAGGCCGAGCTCGACCGTCTCGCCGCGCTCCAGGCCCGCGAGCTGCAGAAGAACGCGGCCATCGAGCGGCACGAGGCCGAGGCGAAGGAGAGGTCGGCCATCAGGCTGGCCGAGGAGAGCGGAAAGGTCTATGGCGACGACGGGTTCTAGGTCTGGGCTTTTCTGGTTTGGCTTGGTTCTGGGGCGCGGTAGCGCACCAGAGCGACGAGCTCTCTGGCGTTTTGACTTCCATGCGCGTTCCGTCCACACTGCGAGGCGCGTGCGGTGAGGTTGATGTTCAGCCCTGGCTTGGCTCCGTGCTTCGTGCTCCGTGCTTCATGGCGAGGAGAATGGAGGGATGGGTGCGTTGGTTTTGTTATAATTGTACAGTACAATAGATCCAGATGGTCTAAGAAATAAAACAGTAAAAGCAATGGCTTGGTCTGGCTGCATATAATCGGTGCTTGTCGTGTCTCGAGTGTTTATAAAGCATTCATAAAGAGAACTTGTATGCCATTTATCTACCATCTCTAGAGGGAGGCTCAAGCCAAAATATTTTGTTACGAGGATGGATATAACAATGAGACTTGAAATCCAGTCACGGAACTAGATTTACATATCAGACAATACTCGTGCTTCAAAATAGCAAGATCCCTCTCTCAATCAGGTAATTCAAAGAAGTATGCGGAGCATCTAGAACAGTGCCCATGGCAGAACCGGAAATATGTACAGGAGAAGTAAAAAGCTGAGCAGAAAGTAACAAGGTCAGATGCACGTCTTCAGCCAAATCTGACAGATCCACCACGCGAAGGCGGAAGTCGCCACTACATCATTTTCCCAGACACCCGACTAGCGACTATTCATATTATCTAACCGGTCACAGTTCCATTCCATCATGAGCTATGTACAAATGCGTGCTCAACTCCAGCAGAGATCGCACTGGAGGACTATGTGCCGGTCGAAGCAGACCTGATGTGATGCGAGGTATTGAGAATCCGGAACACCATGGTTTGAGTAGGTAGGTAGAACATATGCGGAAGCTACTTTACTGGAGAGAAATTGAATAAATTGACGCAGACGGACGATGGATTCGTAATTGGCGAGTTTAACCAGAGGGCGAGTCACCCAAGAAGCCCCACCATTTCTCGGCATCATATTGATCCGCGGTGCTGGTCTTCCACTTCATATTGAATGGGTTGAAGAGAATGACGCCGGCTGGGTTGGAGGAGAATGCAGACTCGATAGCACTGATGGCCGTGGCCTGGTTTGCCGAGGATGGAACAGCCAGGTTGTTGGTGTCTCCCTCGGATGGCCATCCAGTCTCGGCAATGACAAGAGTCTGGCTCTGGTCGGCTAGGACGGCCTTGAGCCTTGCAACAGAGGTCGTGATGAATTCGCCAGCTTGCGATGCGTCGTAGTTACCATCGAAGAAGGGGTGGCAGTTGACCGCACAATAATCGGACTCGTCACAGAGACTTGGGTTGCTAATGGTAGCAACCAGGGTGTCAACAGTTACGACAGGGCCAGTGTAGCCAGCAGCTCTCAAGGTCGTTCGTGCAGACGCAATGGCGGCAACAACAGTAGCAGCATCAGCCGAGCCACCATTAACAAGCTCGTTACCGACGGCAATGGTGTCAAAGAGAGACCAATCACCTCCTGCTGCAGAAATGATGGTTTCGAGGTCGCTTGAGAGATCCGCCAGAGAGTAAAGACCTTGGAACAGCTTCATGCCATACGCCTCGGCGGCGGCGAGAAGATTAGGGACTGTGCTGCAGTCAACACCATAGGTGCGGACCACGCCATAGCCGGTACCAATAGTTGCAAAATCAGTCAGAACATCAGATGCGGTCTTGCAGGTGCCATCGCTGTTATACGGGTTGTAGGTGATCCCGTAGCTGCCACTGCTGGAAGAACTTGAGGAGGCTGTGGCCTTGGTGCTCGATGCTACTGCGTCGGCTGCTGCAGTGGTGACAGCTGCTGCTACGGCTGCGACTGCTGGAGACACAACGGCCTCTGCAGCTGCAACTGCAGTAGCCACGGCAGCAGCCACGGCAGCAGTGGCCGTCGAGTAGAGGTTGACTTCCTCGCTACTAGCGCCTGCCGTCACGGTTGACTGCGGGACGCCATTTCCGTCAACGTAGACAACAACCTCGGGAGCAGCAGTAACCTCAGCAAAGACGGTGTTGGTAACCGTCACGGCATCCCTCTTGTCGTGCATGACCTTATGGGCATGACGTCCTATTCTCACGTCAGTATGGTGCTTGCTTATCCTTTGCTCGCGGTTGGGAAACCTACGGTGGGGTTGTGCAGATGCGAGCTGAACCAGCGAGATGGCGGCCAGAGAGAAGATTGCCGTCTTCATGTTGGCTGATGATGGGACGAAAACACAGATCGGTTCTTAATTCGAGATTGGCTGTAGAGATCGACTGTATCCGGCCAGCGGCGTTAGTAAAAAGAGTGAATTGAGGCCTTAGATGAAGCGTCTTTGGACCGTGGAGGGATAAAATGAGTGTGGGTGGTAGGAAAGGGCTGGGTTGCCGGTGATGGCAAGGGAGCGACAGTGTTGGTGTTGAAACTATTCCGAGATTTTGATATTCATCGTCTCGCGGATGCACCCGGATCAATAAGAAGAAGTCGCAGTCTTTGTCTGCGCGCGACGAGAGACTCAATTCTCTTGGCAAGATGCAGCAAACGACAACAAAGGCACCAAGCAAGACAACACAGCAAGCAGCCAAGACAATGCACATACCTTTGATTTGTCGCCGTTGGAGACTTGTGAAGTAATCCAAAGCAACGTAGTGATCTGATAGGGCGGGCCGTCAAGCTCGTTGGCAAAGGAATGTACAGAGCAGAGGATAGTGGCTCTCGCCGTCTGCGACGCGGTATGTGGCGGAATTGCTAATTTGAGTTGGCTGGAATGAAGGGATCCAAGTCCGGCTTTGTTGATGTTGCCTGCGGGGCGTGATTCGGGGATGGGTCTGCGGAAGGAGGGAGCGTGGTTGCTGGCACTGAAAGGAAGGTGGTGGATGATGGAGGTTGACGTGGTAGCTGGATCCTCCAGAGGAAATGAGTGGCAGGAGAGAGCGGAGGAGAGGAAGGAAGGAAGGAGGAGAAGAAAGAGCGAGCGGTCGTCGTCGTCGTCAGAAGAAGAAGAAGAAGAAGAAGAAGAAAAGAAGAGGGTAGAAGTGCATTGACTGGGGGGGGGGGAGCAAGTGGTAAAAGAGAGGGCCAGCCGGCTGGGGAGGGGAGGGGAGGGCTGTGGTGCTGTTGGTGGTGCTGTGGTGGGTGCTGTGGTGCTGTGATACTGCGGTGCGGGAGCGCTGGAGGGCGGTGGGCCTGTGGTTCAGCGTGTGGGTTTTTAGAGTTAGGGTGGCCGCCAGGGGGCTGTCCCACTGGAGCGGGCAGCTTGGCAGGGTCGCTGGACGCTGGACGAGGACGGAGACTCGCTGGGCGCCGGGCACTAGACGCTGGGCGCTGGGGCGCTGGGCGCTGGGCACTGGGCACTGGGCACTCTCGTTCCCTCGTTCTCCTTCCCGCGCGCTCTCTCTTCCACTCGCTCGCTCGCCCGCCCTTTGCCGGGCGCTGGGCGGGCGTCTCGGAGCGACAGAGTCTCTCTCTGCAGACTGTACAGCAAGTAGGCAATCCCAAGCCTGGGCCGTCGCGCAGCACACAGCGCACGCCCCGTACACCGAACAGAACACGTGCACCCGTTCTGCTCTGCAGCATGGCCGGCCTTTCCAGAGTATCACACACAGGAACAGTGTGGCAGAGCAGGACAGCACGGTGCAGTACGTACAGCTTCAGAGGCCGCACGTCCTCTCTTACCGCTTGCTCCCTAGAGCCACTGCCCTAGTGGCCTTGCCAGTGGCCGACCAAGGAGTTGGCCAGCCTCTCGGCAGGATGGACGCTGCGTGCTGGAGGCAGCTGCTCGAGCCGTGGCAAGCAGACTACATGGCGAGTTGTACGTACTGTACGGACAGCACTCGCCATCTCGACAGCAGATGCGGTCAACGGACGGGATGTCGATCTGCTGTATGGCAGTCTGGGGCCCGAGTGATCAGCGCTGCACCTGGGCATGGACGCACATCCGTGCTGTGCTGTGCTGTCTGTCTGTCTGTCTGTCTGTCTGTCTGTCTGTCTCATCTCATCGCGCCCACACGCGCACAATCGCAGTCGCCGGGCGGAGCGGCGCAGGGGCCACAGGGCGACGAGCAGGAGGAGCAAAGAGGGAGCCTCGACAGGGGGGAGGGCAGACAAAGGGGGGCGCACAAGGGGCGCAGGCAGGGGTCACGCAGGGGTCCACGCAGGGGCGGCATGTTTCTTCTCTGCGCATGTCGTTGCCGTGGACACGCTAATTGGCCACTTCCACGCTAAACGCCGGGGCCCGCGTCGCGTACCTCTCGCTGGGCCCCGTTCGTGCCTCAGGCACCGCGCGCCCGTCCGGCCGTGGCTTTGTTGCGCCCCGGTCGTCAGTCGAGAGTCAGCCGTTAGCCGTCAGCCCATGCGGGCCCGGCCGCGCTGATTGGCCGGTGCCTGCATTGTACCTGAGCAGGCCTGGCCACCAGTGCCGGCCTAGGGCCGATCGGGCATCGGGCACCGCCAGTAGCACGGAAGGGCCTACGAATCCTCCTGCAGGTACAAGGCCACAAGGCCACAAGGCCACAAGGCCACATAGAGTCTCTCTCTCTCTGTGCCTCGAATATCGGCCTGGGGGCTGTGGCGGCAGGGCTCCCAGAGCACGGGTGTGGCTGGCCCGGGAGCAGCCAAGAGAACATGCCCAGGCGCAGTTTGATTGCTGCAAATCACCCGCCAGCAGCCATGGCCCATCAGCCCCTCCCCCATGGCCCATGGCCCATCTCTCCCCCCATGGCCCCTCTGGCCTCTGAAGTCCGACAAACAGCCCTGGGCAAAGTGTTGAGACAAGGGCCCCAGGCTGAAATCTCCAGAACCCAGAACCCAGAACCCAGAACCCACCGGCTGAGCTACCCGCCCTAGGCTGCTGGCCCCATCCATCGAGCTGGCAGTCGCACGAGAGTCGAACGAGGGCGAAGAATGGCTTGCGACTGACGAGAATGAGCGAGTGGGCGAGTGGGCGAGTGGGCGAGTGCGGGCATGGCTGCACGGGGCAGTCAGTGATGGCTGCAGACGCCAACTGCCAGCCAAATGGTCGCCGGCATTTCAGGGTGGGATATCCAGAAATTGAGAGTGGGAAATTCAGAGTGGGACATCCAGAGTGGAGATGGGCCTCGTGGTCGTGGTTGTGGTCGTGGTCGTGGTTGTTGGCCGTGTCGATGGTCGATGGTCGATGGTCGATGCCGCGCTTTACGTTATGCCTCGTCCGGACGTGCAGACAGACAGGCAGGCAAGACGCATCTCGCTCACCTGACCGGTCACGGGGCTCGAGTCACGACTTCCATTCGCCAGTGCGGGCACAGTGGTTCACGAAGAGTAAGCAGGAATGCAACTCCTCCAACCAGCCCTCCTCTGCTCGCCTGCTACTGGATCCCCACAACATCTTCACGAATGTAAGAGCAGAACAGTACTGAACCATCAGGTCCAGTCCCACATGCCTGCAATACATTACCTGCAGTGCATTACTTACATTACTTCATTACATTTACATTACCTTACAATACTTTACATTGCAATACATTTCATTACATTTACATTACTTTACATTACTTTTTACATTATATTACAATACATTACAATACATTACATTACTTACAATACATTCATTACAATACATTTACATACACAAATCCACCTCTCTCCAGCTATCGCCAGATCATTGCGCAGGCGAGCCCACGTTGTCGACAGCAGTGCCACGTGCCGGCACGCAGCTATCTAGCTGCCTGAGTAATATATTCTGTACTGTACAGTACAGTACAACCAACGGGAACGAATCAGCTGCCGTCTGTCTGTCTGCCCTATCGTGCTCTCCCTCTCCCTCTCCCTCTCCCTCTCATCCCATCTCATCTCCTCTCTCCCTCCACCACATCCTCTCATCCCAATCTTGATTGCGCATCGGCCACCTCATCTCGCCCGGCCCCATCGTGGAATGTCCTCGGCCATCTATCGCAATCACCAGTCTGCAATCTCTGCAATCCACTTGGTATCGTCTTCCTCTCCGTGTCCACGGAGCTCATTTCCTGACGACGACGGCGACGGCGACGACATCTCGTGACTCCTTGTTGCGTTTGTTTTATTCCCTCCTGTGCAGTGTATACCGTCCGTTGACTGCTGTCTATCCTGTCCTGATTCATGCTGTAATGTACTGTGCTGTACTGCGCTGTATTGTATTGTGCTGTGCTGTACTATGTATTGGGTATACCAGGAATCGACCCTATCCTATAGACGATACCCATCCAATAGACAATACCCATCCTACAGACAACACAGACAATGCATACATCACATTACATACGACCAACAAATCGCATAGACTTGCCGTACATCTAGAACCACCAAACCTCATTTACAGTTAAGATTAATCAACCAGACACCTGCAACATTTATATTTAAATATACTATAATTATTTATGCCTCTGATAGAAAAGATAACCTATCCAGTCAGCAGCCTAATTAATCACAGAGTATTATCTCATACCTAGTCAGAGTTTTAAATCGTCAGAGCTTTATAATAATTTATTTAATAAAAGGTTTTTTTATAAATATATTGTAAAATATACAAAAAACGTCTATATTTCGCAGCGGTAAAGAATATTCTTTCAAGCAACAAAGACCAACAGCAGACATACAACATTCCGAGAAGCCAACCCAGAGAGACATAATCATCATAGATGAGCGCTCGGATTATCCCGACCAAAAAGCCCTGATCTGTCCGATCACCTTCCTCGGAAGCAGAGCAGTTCCGGTGCCGATGCTGTATCTATCTACCTGACCTACCCCGACCCCGTTACTAATAATCCCGTCCTGTCCTGCACGTCCTCTGCAGAGCCGCAGCCGCCTCCCGCCGAACCCGCCGCAGCCGCCTGCCTGCAGGTCCCGACCGGGCGCGTTCGGCGCGCGCCACCAGGCACCCCCGACTCGGTAGGCAGAGCAAGCAGAGCAAGCAGACGCCGCCCGGAGAAAGAGGGGGCACCGCGCTGATGTTATGCTCTCTTACAGCACCCCACAGCACAACTAGAACAGAGAGATGGGCGGCAAGGCCTAGACGTCATACGAAACTGCTTCCGATCTGTACACTGGCGGAATCCTGATAAGTTCGACGTGGGTTCTTGCGGTGATGTAGCACGACTGAAAAGCGATCACCAGCCGGCCTTTCGATGATTCCTTGCTATCTGGCCCAAGAGCGTGCCGCCTCCTCCAGGGGGGTAACACTGTAGATAGATGGATGGAAAGATATTCTAGCGACTGGAGGCCTCCAGAGACTGACATCGGGGCACACGTGACTGCGCGAATCCGCTCGCGCTTACCTGTCCCCCTTTTGTCGATTTGACTCTTGATCTACTGCGAGAGCCTAATCTACTGCCAGAACTCTACTACTAGATCCCGAGGTAGGTAGGCTCACCATGTATAGGGTCGCTGCAGTTTCGCTGGCGAATCTCTGGATAGCAGTAGATATAATAATTAATGTATTCTTCTATAGACCTGGAAGTGTACGATTTTGATTTTAAAAAAGGAAAAATCCCAAAATCTAGGTTGGAGCTTTGTAACTTCCTCCTGTCCTCGACGATCTCACACCTGAGCTTGAGGTTCTTGTAGGTCACCCCTCTCTGCCTCTGGACTCTCAGTTCTCAGGAACGGCTGCTCTCAAGCGTCGTGGGATGCCAGGACGGTCACGTGGCCAACCCGTTCGCCAACGAGGAGACGCCGACTCGACGACTCGATACCTCAGAGAAGTGAGGGAGATACCCACCTACCTATACCTGTTGAAGCCGACAGATTCAGATCTACAACGACATGCCATCATCATCCTCCAGCGGAACCGAGACTCGAAGAGGGAGGCGAACATCAAAGAGAAGCGCAACTCCCCCCAAAAGCTTTGAACCGATTCTGAAGTCCAACAACGGGCTTGCTTGCCTTCCCAAGCGAGAGAGTGGCTTGGTGTATGAGACACTTTCTCAAGGAACAAGGCTGTTCGGGCTCGTGCGGTGTTGCAAATCATGGCTCGGCCTGGGAGGTGTTCGCGAAGGGAGATCAATACTCTCAGGGGAGTATATCCTTTCTCTTCTGCTGTGCTCGCTGCGAGCGCCGCCGTGTCGTCGCGCCGTCGTCGTGGAATAGCCTGGACTGTCCCTTCTCGACTCCCTCCCTAAGCACCTACCTGCCCACCCTATGCTCCTGCTGTGGTGTTGACTGCCTCTTTGCGCCATGTCTGGCTTGCTGGCACCAAGTTAACCTAGAAAATCTGCCCTGCATTATCCATACGATACTTGGTATGTATATTATCATCTTGTAAAATCTTACGTGCACAACATTGATGGGGTAAGGTCGACTCCTATTATAGTTAGCTAACTAGCTTCTATTGTTATTAAATATTCCTTCTTGATTGCCGTCTACTTTGTTTTGGCTTGTAATGACTTGATATTATAGTACACGGTAGAATTACAATCCCTCAACTAACAACGGGCAAAGCAAGCTTGCTGTTCGTCTTCCGTGTCAGAACCTTGGTGATAGCGTGCCGAATCGTGACTCCAGCCTTCTCGATCTCTTTCTTCGACAGACCAGTAGTAATGCAAATTTTGAGAGCCGGCTGTACCTGCCAGCCTTGTTCCTTTAGTATGCTATTGGGCGCAACGGGCATAGCCTTCAGACGAGTTATGAGTACACCGTTGACAAGTGTCTGCGGGGAGTTAGCTTGTTCCAACAAAATTGCCAGCGGAATAACATCTCACCTCGTCTACACACTCTTGCATAATACGCTCCTGTTCTTCGCTATTGAGTCGCCTTGAGTTGATAACATCCTGCTTCAGCACCATCAGCATAACTGGGTTATCCGGCGAGCTCGTGCAGATGACCCAATCACTTCTCGGGTCCAGCTGTGCCCGCATTGCCTTAATGTTCTCTCGGCATGAAGCCAGGATCTCGGGGTTTGTCTGTAGAATGTTCAATGTCTCGCTCGCGGTCGTAGCCAGCATAGCCGGCAGCGCTGCAGAAAATGTGTATGCTGCAGCCGAGATACGCTGATGTTCCACAATATCCACTGATCCTGCACAAAACCCACCACCAGCACACAAGGGCCCAGCAAGAGATCCAACAATCATATCGACTTGTGCTGCATCAACGTTTTGTGCTTCTAGAAGGCCGCGTCCAGTTCTACCTAGAACTCCAAATGACCAGGTCTCATCAAGAATGAGTCGAAATTTGTATCGAAGTTTGAGCTCAACCTGCTCACATTAGTACACTTTCAGCTCCAAGGTTCCTTGGGAATTCGCACGATTTTGGGTAAATCCACACAGTCACCAACATTCTCAGATAATGCCTCCGTCACGATAAACCTCCTAGTTAATGGCTTTCTTGCCTGCTCCTTTACGACCTTCTGCAACACCCTCTCCAAATCCTCCATATCGTTATGCTCGTACCATCTTATCGTGCTTCTACAAATCTCAAGGCCCTTTCGAATTGCATAGTTGACTGTCTTGTCTGCTACAATGATATCACCTCTCTTGCTAAAAGCGGGGATAACACTAGATATGGTAGAAAAAGCTTGAGCGTAGACGATGCAACCCTCTGTGCCTAGACTTGATGCGATGTCGGCCTCCGTTTTCATATGTACATCTTGAGTGCCATAGAATTGCGGAGGGCCACATGGGCCGACGCCGTAGGTTCGCAGAGTTTGAATTGCTTTCTCTTTGATTTGTTCGTTGCTAACAAAGTTGTAGAAGTTATACGACGCTAAGTTCGTCACGGTTCTGCCGTTCGACAGCTTAGATTTGGGGCCTGTTGGTCTGCGCCATGTCAGCTCTAATAGATTCACAGGTAATTCGTGCCTAGCATACCCAACAATTACTGGTAGCTTCTCGTTTTCTGCCTCTTCGAATGATGTCTGTGGTGCGACGAGCGGTTCAGGGGTCCATTCTTCAACGAGGTCGTCTATCTCCTACTTGCGTGATCAACGAGTGCTCAATTTGGGGGGTACATAATTCACCAACCTCTTCAGAGAGTGTCACGAAGTTCTGCCTATGGGTAGAGTAGGATGGCGCAAGGAGATAACGCACGAAGAAAACTACCAGGACCAGCTCGATCGCTGAGCGTACAGGATCATTTTGATAGCTGGACCGCACATAACGGATCAGCATAGCAGATCCAGGCAGCTTCTGAAACAAAACTGTAACTTCATTGATGCTTCGCACTATCAGATTTTGGGCATCTTGAAGATCCATCTTCCTGATGAAGTTGTTTGGCATACAAACTAAAACAGCCGGCACGTCAGATCGGAGATCTCATTTGCGACGCGGCGCTGATAAGGGCCGTGTGGTGTGCGAAAATTCACGTGACGATCAACTTTCTTCGCAATTATGCGGCTCCTCTATAAACGTCGCGAAAGCCCTTTGAGCCTACTACAAGACCTATCATAATTAAGTGGACTGAACTAGGCATCGGAACACATGGCAATTTCAATTTTGTATTATGATCGAATTGCATATTTACCACAGCTATTATCCAGCCATGGCTTTCAGTCTTGCTGGATTTCATATGAACGTCGTTACAGGAGAAACCACGAGAAAAACAGAAGTTTAGAAACTATGTTCCATGCCAACCCCAGTCGAATATAAAAGCACCAGTCACAGAGCAGACACTACCACCTAAGTGTCCGAAACAGGGCGCACTGTATCTCCCAAGATTTGTATTTTACATGCTAGCAGATCAGCTCTTCGAGCTGGCTAGAAGAGTTTGACAAGCCTGGCGGCGGCAGTGGCCGTAGCCGTTGCAGTAGCCACAGCACCTGTACCAGTAGTTCCATTGATGGTGTCATTGTTGTTTTGGTTAGTTGGCTGTAGGAGTTCCATCGGTATGCTGAGGCTGGAAGTTAAGTCGTTGATGTACGAGCCAGCAACTACAGGTCCGACAATGAGCGCAAGGAATATCACTAGGAGGACGAAATATAGGACGGCAAATCGCCAGACGCGTCTTCTCCGTAGTTTAGACTGCTTCATTGTGTAGATAGGCGGTCGAATTTGACGACTAAGATCGTGTTAGCAAACGTGTAGAAAACGATACAGCAGAGAAATAGTACCTTGGTCGAAGCCAGAAGAGCATAATTGAGTGTAGCTTATCGATATGGGGGACGCTAATAGCTGGTAGCATAGCGAACAACAGCAAGTGACCAATAACGAAGTCACCAGCAAACATGCCAAGCTCAGTAATCTTGCAGAGATATTCTCTTGCTGGCTGAGACATGGAGTGCCAGCCCATTGAGTACCATTTTCCAGTCCAGAAGGCGATGTTCGAGGTATCATTTTTGAATTCTCTTGTTAAGGCCAACGAGATGATCAACTTGTAGAAGAAGCGTTGGATAGCGCTTGCGGCAATCATCCCCAATAAAGTTTTGCTGAAGACAAAGCCTTCCAAGAAGAACATGACTTCGAAAAAGACGATTAGCATCACGACAGAGAGTCCATGTGCAATCGCAGCGAGTACAGACCCAAACTTCTTACAGCACATACTCAGCACAGGGCCCATACAACAAGCCATACCAAAGAATGCGCCCAAGACGCCAGCGTTGACAGCAACTGGAGCGAAGGCAACGATGGCAACACGAATCAATGAGTTCGTCGGAGCCGCATCTGAATCTGTAACACCAGTCTGGGCATTGATGAAGAGATAAGGGATCAAGGTGACAGCTACAAGAACCAACGGTCCGATAATCTCGCCGATGAATAGGTTTGTAAATGCCGCGCGGGGTACGTCACCCGACATTTTTGCAGAGGGGTCACCCAGAGCCTTGCGTTTGTAGCCGGTAATTCTGGTACGTGACAGACGACAATAGGCAATCCAAGAAGATGAATGGGAACGAGAATTGCCTCGGGAGAGCCAGCGAAGGAAATCACGGTAGTCGATGAAGAAATCGTTCCATGCAAACTGGTGCGGATTGTAGATGAATGGCGAGATACAGAGGGCTAAGAGCGAGATCCAGAAATATACCAGCCAGCCTGTCCATGCAGTAAGCGTCGCGAACAGGAGCATCATCATCAGCCTAGATCCGAGATAAATTGATGGTCCAGCAAAGCGTGAGAACAAGACGCCAAAAGGAATGCGAGCGGTTGCAAACCCACGTCCAGTACCGATATATCTGGCGCCTCCGAAAGACAAGTCTTGAGTTACAGAATTGGCGTAGATCTGGCATACAAAGACCTCAAACATAGGTGACAGAGAGCCAACTTGCTTCGAAAGTCGAGTGACTGCGCGCCAAGCACCTCTTTCGGTCAACTCTTGAAGACACAGGGGAATGAAAGAGATAAAGAACACGATAAAAATGGACAGGATACAACGGAAAACCCAGTTCATCAGTGCATCGACATTGGCACAGCCCGTCGGAGTCAGGGGATCGGTTATAGGGACGTTGACGTCGTAGTCGCAAGCGATAACTTGGTTGCGCAAAGCTCCCAGGTTGATCAAGCAAATCAAGAACAACTGGACTGACAGCATGATGAATATGTTGTTCAAGTGGAAGCCAGGATGCGCATAGTAAAAGGAGAGAAAGCGGTCGAGGGGGAGTTGTGTACCGAGATAATAGTATTCGCGAGACAACATCTGCTCGCCCATACCAGTCCCAATCTTTGTTGTAAAGTTCAGGATAGATCCGAAACCGAGATCACGACCCTTTCCACATTGGTAATACTCGCAGTGCTTGATCCGTCCACCGCGAAGTAGAGCAGTCATACCGGCGTAAATATCCTCATTAAGATGCAGCCCCTTTTGGGCCTTTGAAACTCCACCTCTGGTTGTCATGAAAATACCATTGAGGAAATCGGGATGTCCATAATGTAGCTTTCCGCCGATTTGAGCCAGAGTACGAGCAAACAAGGTTCCAAAAGTTTGTTCCTTTCCTGCAGCAACATCACCTAAAATTCCAATGTTCTCAGAGAAGATGTATTCACGAGCACCCAGAATTGCAACGGGATTGGTCTGAACGGTCTTGATACCGGGTGTGTATGGAGAGACATTGTCTGTAACCATTTCTTCGAATTCCGCGAGAACACTGCGAATCTTCAAGCATTCCTCAAGGTAGTTGTCTTGATTGGCATCAATAAGCTGGATGTACTCGCCGCGATAGAAAATAATGGAATGATTCTGATTATCAGATTTTCCATCGCCAAGAATTGGGTTGCCGGAGAGCTGAATGCGGAATTTAGGACGGCGCATGCCATTCTCCATGATTTCAGAATGACCGTCGATCAGAGAAGAATACAAGCGTGGCTCTTCACCTTCCGTGAGCGGCGCCTCCTCGTCCAAATACGCAATCTGAAGGTCTGGATAGGCACGCAGCAAGAATTCGGTGTTCTCCATTTCCTCCTTCTTAAACTTTGCATAACGCTGCATAGAGACAACCAGCTTGAACTTTCGGCGAGCCATGCGCTCCAGTTCGCGTTCGAGCTTATCAGAGTTGCCTCCAAACATCTGCACCACCTCGGGATTCTCGACCCGATACAGCAGTTTGATTGCACGACTATAATTCATGAAGCCCGATATGGTACGATATAGAGTCTGTGAGCGAAGAGACGCCCAGATTCGAGTCCGGAGAGTGTACTCTGGTGCAGCAGATTTGAAACCAATGCAGTAAAACGGCAAATCGTCAATCTTACTCTTCGCGGTGTCCTTCTCATTCTTGTCATAATCACCATTGAATTGGGACGTCTCGTCAGCAAGAATCTTTGTATCTTTGACAAAACAGTCCCACTCATGAGGGTGGAGTTGCTTGAGATATTCCAAAAGGGTAACACGAGAATAGGGCTCGTCTTCTCGAATAATCTCACGGAGTGAAAGAAGAATCTTTTCGCTATAATGCGGGATCAACACAGTGAAAGTTGGCATATTGTCGACAGGGAGAGGCTCTGGGATTGGAGTTGCCAGCGATTGGGCGAAGAAAGATATGCGGCGCTCGGCCTCGCTCTGAGATGGGAAAAACTCGGTCTTGAACGAATGGTCTTCTTGCGAGACGAAAAAGGTTGGCGCACGCAGAGTCCTCTTACCCTCCTGCTCGGATGGAACCTGATGATAGAGTAGCTTCTGCACATGATCTATAGCCAGGAGATGCTCGCGATACATTGAGATAACGATCGCATTCCATATTTGCGAGATGAGTACCTTCGGCTTGTACTTGATCTCCATGTCGGTGGTAGCCAGGACCTTCGAGTAGATGCGCTTGGGGAGACGGGAGAAAATATTTCTCCATGGCGTCCAGATGGAGACTCCCAGATAGAAGGACCGCGCCACGGAGAAGATTGCATTCATGATGATGTACCACAAAAATGTGTCAAGGAAGAAGAAGATCATATCAGTGAAGACCATGAGTCCTAGCAGGATCTTTGGTTGAGCCTTGCACACCGCGGTGGCCGCTGTGCCGAAGATCGCATCACCCTGGCAATGGCGAATGTTCATAATACTCAGATATCTAACAGGATCTCTCAGCGACAATGTTAAGAAGACGTATGACTCTGCCAGTTTGAGAGTGAAGACAGTGACCCATAGACCGAGAGACATCCACATATCATTTCCCTTTAGGCGAGGATAACTTGCTGTGAATGTCTGACTGGCGACATATTTCCTCGTATTCCTAGTCAAGTAACTGCCGAAGAGTCCACCCAGAGGCATGACGGCGAAGAAGAAGAACGTAACCAGAGCAATGATAAATTGCACGATTCCGAGGATCTTGGCAATGCTTGTTTTCTGAACACCCGAGACGCCAAAAATGTAGACGCTGGGTGCTATATTGATAACAAAGACGAGAATGAGGAAAAGAAGACGCTTCGTCAGATGCTGCGCGCCAGCCCATCGTCGAGGGACGTAGGCCCACTCAGAAACAGTAGCTACAATCATGATGACAGAGACAACGGTGCCACCAAGCCCAACTGCAGACCACTTTGCTGAGGCATTTGGTCCATTGTTAAGTTCTTGCTGGTAGTTGTGGGTATAAAGCGTAGGAACGTTAAAGGCAGTGTAGAACCAAAAGGCACCTATGTGAATGACCCAGATACGATGGAAGTTCACGATCAAATGGAAGTATGAGCGGGTCTCCTTGTATGTCTTGAAGAAGACCTTCTTCCAGGCAACATCTTTGAGCATCAAGAAGCGATCCGAGGGTGGGACATCCACAAGACGGGACTTATCCTCCAACACAATGCGTTCAATGCCCTCGGGATACCAGAAAAGTTGGTTGCAATCATCGTACCCAATGACTTTATCATGATCTCTCTCCCGGCGCATGTATTTGCCATCAACAATTTCATACCCCTGGTCTCTACAGTACTGGTAAAGTGGGGTGATAACGTTGTTGAGGTATGTAAATTCGTCCACTGGCTCTACAAGGTTCTGACAAGCAGGGGAATTGAGATAATCATCTGCACACTTGAAGATGAAGCAGAGACATTCTGGC
Source organism: Aotearoamyces nothofagi (assembly GCA_015345905.1). Taxonomy (NCBI): domain Eukaryota; kingdom Fungi; phylum Ascomycota; class Leotiomycetes; order Leotiales; family Tympanidaceae; genus Aotearoamyces; species Aotearoamyces nothofagi. Next base: position 523,382 of record JADDTR010000017.1, on the reverse strand, counting down.
ATGAATCGGACCTGATTGGCCTCTCCCCAACATAGGAGGTAAAGGGCTATCTGCCGGACGCGGTCATGCTGAGACATGCGGTTCATACGAGTCTTCCAGCGGTACTCGGCAGCCTCGAGACTATTGTCGCCTTCCATTTCTTCCAGGGTCTGTGCCTCACTTTGGGGATCGTCGGTGTCGGCCTTCTTCTTTGCAGCCTTACGTGCTTTCCGCGTACGACGGTTGGCTTTGCCAAGTTTCATATTGGCGAAACCAACTGCATCATCCAAATCGAGATGGGCAGCAAAATACCATCTACGATAGTTCGCGTTATCACCTCCTATGTAGTCGGCGTGCAGAGAGAGCAAAGCCTGGTTCGGGGTCATCCGTGAAGCGCGAGAATCGAGCAAGGTCATGAAATGGTCGTACATGTTGCGCATGCTATCACGTTGAAATCCAAATTTCGCTGTCAGGTCAAGGAAGATGTCTTCAACCTCTTCCTTGGACAATGGAATCTGGGCATCTGATGTCCATGCGGGATAGGGCTCGCGAGAACGCTGACCCGCTGGGAGAACATTGTTATAGTCCATGCCGTAGTTGGGCGTAGAAGCTCCAGATGACCTATTGCCGCCATAAGAAACCTGCGATGAGGGAGGTCTGTAACCTCGGCCACCGGCCTGGCTTTCGTTGTAACTGTTATAACGTTCGTCTCCACGGCCATAGTAGTCCATGTCTGCAGCACGGGCCATATCGGATCTCATAGTGAAATCACTGAACGTCTCAGAGTCCTCCTCGGAATCCCCTCGGGTTTTCCCTTTGGCACCGTAGTCAGCCTGACCCTGGTATGGTTGCTGTCCAGCAGCTGACGCGCCATGCTCGTAGTATTGGTCGTTGGAGTACTCGTCCTGGTACTGCCCGGCATGCTCCTGGCCCTCGTAATAGCCGCCATCTTGTTGATAAGGGTTGTTAGCATCGGCGTTGTAGTAGCCTCTGCGACAATGGTCAGTCCTCTACTTTGGCACTATTGATCGGGAGCATTGCTTACGATTCATCATAATATCCATCTGCACCTTGTGCATGACCTTGCTGTTGGTCTGCATAGCCAGCATTGTTGTCGTAGTAGCCCTGGTTATGCTCATCTTGATAGTAGTTGCCGTCCTGTTGATGGCCGTAGCCATCATCATAGTGGCCTCCTTGCGGATTTCCCGACATGATCTCGGTTCAGAACAAATGAGCGAGACTGGTGATCAACACAAGTTAGCAACTGGGCATTCAAATCCTCAACCCACTCTCCAGGTGACCGCTATGGACGTTGACAGCGGACAAAGCCTTGAAAGATGCGGGATTTCCGGCGGAGGACAAGTTACCCTTTAGATGTACATTGATTGAACGACTGAATGGGCTCCGGATCGATTACTGCCGTTAAGTATCCTGCAATCTGTGACTGCTGCAGCCTCTCGATCGCTCGGCTACCGCGGTCGACGAAAGATTGGCTGGCGGGCGAGAAGCGACTGTCAAGAACGACGTCAAGGAGCGAGTAGTCGGTCCTTGTGAAAGAATGACGAGAGTTGAAAGAATGGTGGCCGTCGATGCACGGAGGGTGCTTTCGCTGAAGCGGTACGTACGGGGGAAAAGCACTTGGAAGGGGAGAGGAAAAGGAGAGGAAAAGAAGCTTGTTTTGGTTGTGTTGCCGGGGTGGTGGTGGCTGGGTCTGCTGCAGTCACCCTGATTGGCGCAATCCAACACGCGTCGATCGCGCGGCACCCTTCACTGCCGGTGTGGTCAAACGAGGGTGAGATGTGCGGACACTCAGCGACGACAATAATTAGCAAAAAGGTCGAGAAGGTGAATTGGGAAGAAAAGGTCGACAGATATGGAGAAGAAGGGGGAGGAGAAGGAGAGGAGGACAGGAGAGGAGGGCAGGGCAGGGCAATGCCGTAGTACAGTAGCAGCAGGAAGTCCGAGGGCGAGGGCGAGTGAGTGCTGGAGAGGAGCGGGACCTGGGCCGGGTGGTGGTGGTGGTGGTGGTGGTGGTGGTGCTGGGGCTGGGGCTGCTCGGGGGCTGCTTGGCCTGGCTGGGCTTGCCGGGCTCGCCCAGGTACTGCATCTACTGTGTCGACTACTGGAGGTCCAGCGCCTGCCGGCGAGTTTAGGGAGTCTAAGAAGGCCAAGGAGGGCACGGTAGCGGTGTCCAGCGCTGCGGCGGCCAGAAGAGGCAGTGGCCCAGCCGAAATTCAAGGAGACGAGCCCACTCTGGCGCTAGCGCGGCACGCGAGGGGGACCGGCGTTGAAAATCACTGCATCGACAGCAATACAGCACAGCACGGTCGGTCGGGATACTTGCTATATTTACGTCTACTCCCTATGGCCTGTATGCGCTGCTCTGCGCTGCTATACTATACTATGCCATGCTATGCCTTGCTATGCTATGCCTCGCTATGCCTCGCTATGCCTTGTCTGGCGTGGCTGGTTACATACATACGCTGTAACAGCTGGCCGGCGTGGATGGTAGCCCGGAAACCTGCCCCTACGGTCGCGGCCGTCACTACAGTACAGTGCCTGCTCCCGCCTTGCCAGCCAGCCAGTCTGGACTGTGCTGTACTGTGCTGTACTATGCTGTACCTCAGGTGCACTCGATACAGGTCTGCCTACCGGCCTCTAGGTGCTACTTCCAGCATCAGTAAGGCAGGCCGGATCCTGGCAGGTATACAGGACAGTAGGCCGCTCAGGACGGTTCTGTACAGTACTGTACTGTGCTACAGTATACGGTACAGATCGACCGGAGATTCTGCAAAGCTAGCTGCTCCAGAATTAGTATCAAGGTTGGCGACATGGCAAAACTACTCGTCATGCCTACGGACGGGGGACAGTCCGTGTCCGTACAGCCCGTACAGCTCAGTACTGTAAGTACAGTGCCGTCCAGACAGGATCCCGTCCGAAAATATCTCGCTGCGGTGCGGCAGGGTGGGGATCCGTACGGCAGGGAGGCCTCGCACGCCTCGGAGGCCTCGCACGCATCTTCGCACCGCGCCCTCCCTCCTCACCCGCTCCGTAGGCCCAGGAGGGTAAGCTCCCATACGTACCCTTACCACTCATTCATTCCCACCACCGCTACCTCCACTACCACTCCCACGGCGACGACCTCTGCGACGACCTCTGCGACTGCCACTACCACTGCCACTTGGCCCAGCAGGTCAGCAGCAAGCGGCAATTCAAGGGCCGCCACGGCCGTGAATACCTAGGCGCGGCCTAACGTCGCGTTGCTTGCCCACCTCAGGACTGTACCGTGGTGTCTACCTCGGCGGCGCGACTGGGTAGTGTGCGGATGTTATCACAGTCCGGTATTCTTGGCAGCACCGCGGCACTATTTAATGGCTACCAAGCATCATTCTTCTCCATCTGGTCAAGCCGTCGCGGGTGTGTCAGGATCCCGTACAGTACAGTACAGTACAGTACGCACTGTACGCACTGTACTTTCGCACGATAGGGCCCAGGTCGCCTCGAGCCACGGATGGAGATGGGTGGATGGGCAGGACCAGCAAGTCGCCGGATCATGCACCGTAGGGGGGCCGCGGGGGGGGGCCTTAGGCCACGGTAGGGATAGAGCATGCCAGTGCATGCCAGTCCTGTATGCCAGTGCCAGTGCCAGTGCCAGTGATGCACGCCTCCTGATCAGCATTCTCAACTCCCAATGCTAATTGATACTCGCTACCCGTAGTACTGTAATGATGACAGTTTTTTTTTTTTTTAAGAAAATTCCTTTTCCCACCCGACTGTACCTGCTACCGCGCAATGACGCCATGCATCAACAACCTCCGCTCCCTTCCAGGCGGAGCGGCAGTTAACCAACTTTGTCTTTACGGCTGGGTGCGAAATGCAAGAACAGGAATGTTCTCTGCTTGCTTCGGTAGTAGGAATTCGGGAATACAAATGCGCCTGTACATACAAGAACCACCCACCTCGCTTCGGCAGGGCTCTCCGGCCTGCCGGACGCACAACGCACATCACTACCCAGCCTGAATACTGCTTACAGGCATTGCTGATGAAAGGGGGATGTTCAACGGAATCTTCTTGGGCCGTAAGCCTGCGACGGTAATCAGACAGATTACCTTCTTGCAGGGATCCCCGATCCCGGGTGTTTGAGATGTAGCGTCTTCAATCTTCATCGCCAAGTCCTTTGAACCGATGGCATTTCAGCAGCGGGCAGCCCAGGCAGCCCAGGCCAGGCCGGTGGACGCCTGCTCGTGAGGACTGCATGTACAGTACAGTACTTTATTATACAGTGCCAGGTTGGGCGGGAGGGAGTATCCATCCTCCTTCTAGAAGGCCGGTAGGGCATACAGAATACGGTGGTATACTGGTGTCAGCGCGCGTGTCTACAGTACCTGTACTGTACATGATATGCCCCAGCCGGCTGCAAGTAGCGACCGACACTGAGCAGTCTCTATACTGCCGCACCGAACCTTGCACCTTACCATGTATCAGGCAGGGCGTTTGCTTTAACAAGCCAGATCTGATGCCGGAAAGCCAGGCTACATGTACCCGTTTTCATGCGATCTATCTGCAGTACTGCATTTTCCAATCGCCATCTCTGAGAGGAGGGAGTGATGCAGGACAGCAGTACAGTGAGTGCTGTGGTGTGGAAGAATGGACGGGCCATAGCCGACAGCTTCCGGCACACAGGGGATCAGGGGATCAGGGGATCAGGGATCAGGAGTGGCGCTGCAGGCCGGGTGCCGGCTAGCTTGGCTACGGAGACTCGTACCTGGCTGGGGTGCAGGGTAGGGGTGGCAGGAGTGGCAGGAGTGGCAGGAGTGGCAGGAGTGGCAGGGCAGAGGATGCACCGTCGTCAGGCATGCGCAGGGGTGCACAGCCAAAAATAGAGCATTCAAATTTACCGTGTACTCCCTAGAAGTGCTCAGGTACTCACTAAAGTGCCCAGGTGCTCACTAAAGTGCCCAGGTACTCACTAAAGTGCCCAGGTACTCACTGTACTCACTCACTACTTACGGCGCTGGACAGTAAAGTTACCCCGAGTCCGGTGGGATCAAGCTTCCATAGCTTCAAATTGGGCCGGGACGCTCGGCCTCGGGTGGCGACTCCACGTGTAAACACAGCAACAGGCAGACAGACGGCAAGTCAGTACTGTACTGTAGTAGTACTGTACTGTACTTGCAGTATATATAACTTGCAGGACTGCCTGTACCTATACTGTACTGTACTGTATATATTTTATATTACATGCTGTAGTATATAAGCAGGTTACAGTACTATATACATACAAGTAGACTCGATATCTGCAACTACTTATTCCGTTTGTTGTAATATTTACATAAAATAGTATATCAATTTATATCGTACTGTATATATTATCCAAGACTGGTTTCGTAAAAAAATCATATCGGTGTAATAGACTAGACTGGGCTATCTTGCAGTCCTGATCTAAATCCAATTGAAAACATGTTGTCCATTCTCAAATATAAGACTTATATACAGTGCCTAGAGTTGGTAGGAATACCTTCAAATCAGGCGATATTGGAGTTTTTAATTGCGTGTGCAAGGACTGACTACATGGCTTGGAATTGGAGAGCACATTATAGACGGGTCGATTGATACAATGGAGCATAGAGTAGAAGCTATAGTATCATTGATGCCGAAGGATGGTATGCTAAATATCAATCTAATTATAACTACATACGCTCGTTGGTGCCAGGTCGAATACTTCTGGCCACCCAGTGTACACCGTACTCCGTACTGCGTACTGTACACGAGCGTCGCCCGCTCAGCCCCCTACCAGACGTGCCGGATTGATTTTACCACCTCTTATCAGACGCGCCTGATTTGCCAGAGCCAGTCCGCCAGCCCGCCTGCTCGCACTCCAGTACGCAATGCAGTAGGTATGTACAGTATGTACAGTACATGGTGCATCATCAAGCAGCAGCACTCAGAGGCGAAGGCCGTCCAACCTAGGTTACCTTGCCAGGTACCGACTATCTATCACGTCCATATACTGTCCTGTGTCTACAGTATACGGTACCGATACGGACTGCGCATCATTTTGAGTTGGCACGCTGGCATGTTTTCTACCTCTGGCGTGCGGCACGACTCGACTGGTGTTAGGATTCCTAGGAGTCCTCGGAATCCTAGGAATCCTAACACTGCCCTGCCCTGGCCCCCTCTGCCTCGGCTTTGGATCGACGTGTGCACAGCACGTACAGCACGTACAGCACGTACAGTACGTACAAGTACAGCTAAGTACAGCACTCGTGCATCCCAGCATGGGAAAGACCCATCCCTATTAGCATGCCACTGGCAGTAGCTCGCGTCTCTCCCGCGTGTCCCCCAAGCCCCGTGCGTACGACTGCCCAGCGTGCCCAGCCATAAAAGTATCATATAATCTCGTCGGAATGAGGAATGTCGTCTATCCCTCTGTGAAAGCGTAATATTCGTACTCATGTCTGAACGCCCACAATACCGCGGGGCCGTAGATTGCTGATGGTACCGGCGACGACTCGACGACTCGTCGCCTTCCGCCATTTCCCTTCCGCCAATTCACTCAGTCGTGCTTTGCTTTGCTTTGCTTTGCTTTGTTCTCAGTTGTTTAAGCTCGTTTCGCGCCAGTGTGCCGGGCGGGTTTGGAGGTGGGGAAATTAGATGGCTTGATCCTTTAGGCCATGTGTACAGGCAGTATATATCATATTATATCTACAAATCGATCCTCACAAACCATCGCCATTGAAGCACAGGCGACTTTGGATAGCAGCCCTATTGAATGCCTTCAATAATGGCGGCTCCTCAAATATGCACAAGACGCCGACTTGCGGCTTTGTTGGAATGGACACGGTGCTGCTCCCTGGGAGCGAGGGAACAGATACTGAGCTATGCACGGGGACGAAGGGACAACAGTCGTCGCGTCCCTGATGGTGGACGCAGACGATTACACGTGTATCGAGGTTGTCTGCCAGTTCTCGCAGGACTCCTCGAGTCGTCGTAGTCGTCAACTTCATTTAACTATAGGGCTACGATGTATCTAACAACGAATGTCTTGCATTACACAGCCCTCTATCTCGTTGCATCAGTGAACCATTGTGAGCCTTCAGGCTATTGTTTGGGCTGTAGGGACTGCGGATAGGCCTGTTTTGACCCACTAAGGGGGTCTTCATTCTGTGCAGTGAGATGAGACGCGCGTTTAGCCTGCGACCCGGACCTTCTTCGGTGTCCCCGATCCCCTACTTGATAAATCGCTGTTACCGCGTTTTCCATAGAAGCACCTTCTCTCCTCACACCCTTGGCTTCGATATAACATTTTGACTTTTACTTTGCTCTTCTATTGTACATCCGTCCGCTCTTCTCGACACTCTTTTATAACACTCGTTGATCAGGTCGCAAAGGCCCAATCCCGTCGATATCCCCTGCCCTCGCAAAGACAGCGCGGAAAAAACGGGAAATTGCCAATTACCCCCCAGCCACAAACAACGACTTCTTTTCGTGGTAAAAGGTGGCATTGTACTTCAACTTCGATAACCGCAACCAGAGACGATCACAATGAAGGCGTTCAGCATTTCATCTGCCGCTGCAGCGGTAGCTGCTGGTGCTGCACTGTTTGCTTCTTCTGTCAGCGCAGACGTCGATCCGATTGTCATCAAGGTAACGCCATATTTCGAGGAAGCTTCGTGTAACAGCACCTAACATCTCCAAGGGTCAACATTTCTTCTACAAGACAAATGGAACCGAGTTCTTCCTGAGAGGTGTTGCTTACCAACAGGACGTCAGCACCAATGGCACAACGAGCGGTTCCACATCCTTCACCGATCCTCTAGCAGATGCATCTGGTTGCGCGCGAGATATTCCAATATTGCAAGAACTCGGAACCAACGTCATCCGTGTCTATGCTGTCAATTCTACACTCGACCACACGACATGTATGGAGCTGCTCCAAGAGGCTGGCATTTATGTTATTCAAGATCTTTCCAACCCTTCCGAGTCCATCAACCGCAATGACCCTACGTGGACCACCGATCTATTCCAGTCATATGCCGCGGTTATCGATTCGATGGCAAACTATACGAACGTTCTTGGATTCTTTGCTGGAAACGAGGTGTCGAACTCTGTCAACACCACTGCCGCTAGTGCCTACGTCAAGGCAGCTGTACGCGACTCCAAGGCCTATATCAAGACCCAGGGCTACCGAACAATCGGCGTCGGTTATGCTACAAATGACGATGCTAGCATCCGTGGAAACCTTGCTGACTATTTCAACTGTGGCGATGCTGACTCTGCTATCGACTTCTGGGGTTATAACATCTACTCGTGGTGTGGTGACTCTTCGTACACAGAGTCCGGCTATGACCAGAGAACTGCAGAGTTTGAAAACTATACCGTTCCTGCATTCTTTGCTGAATATGGATGCAATACTGTTCAACCACGTGAATTTACCGAGGTGCAGGCCATCTATGGCGACAATATGACTGGTGTCTGGTCTGGTGGCATTGTCTACATGTATTTCCAAGAAACCAACGACTATGGTAAGTCCAACAAAGCTGTATATCGTAGCTATATCTAACACACTCTAGGTCTTGTCTCTGTCAGTGGTACTTCAGTTAGCAAGCTTGCAGATTTCACCGCCCTTTCTAACCAACTTGCGAGTGCCACTCCCAGTTCTACGCTTTCGTCAGATTATACTGTTACCAACACTGCCGTTCGTTCATGCCCAACAATCGGCTCGGATTGGTCAGCATCCACCAATCTTCCACCTATTGCCGATGCGGAGCTTTGCAGCTGCATGGTCACCTCGCTTTCTTGCCTGGCAGTCACTAGTATTAGTGATGAAGAAATTACCGACCTTTTCAGCTATATTTGCGGCGCAGACGACGACGCATGTGCTGGTATTACAACAAACTCAACCACTGGTGTATACGGCGCGTACTCTATGTGCTCTTCATATCAGCAGCTAGCGTGGGTCATGAACAAATATTATCTAGACAACGACAAGGCCTCTACAGCTTGTGACTTCAGTGGCTACGGCGAGACCCAGACAGGAAGCACCAGTTCGTCTTGCTCCGCTCTTGTCAGTGCTGCCGGCACTGCAGGAACAGGCACTGTGACCAATATTCCTACTGCAGCTAGCACTGGCTCCTCAGGCTCCTCAGACTCCGACACCGGCTCTAGCTCTTCCAGCAGTGGATCCTCTGCTTCTTCATCATCGGGTGCCGCCTCGGTTTTGATTCCTCGCTTCGATATGGGCCTGTTATCTCTAGCTATTTACATCGGTGTTGCAGCAATGACGGGCGCAGGCATGATTCTTCTGTAAATGTGTACTGTTCGTTCTTAGATGGGATCTTTAAGATCGGTTATGGGCTTGGATCATCTTGTCTATACACCATACTCTCGTTTGGAACTCGTTGCCTTTTTTCCCCGTATGTTTTGCCCGTTTTCGATACCTATGCGGTATATCTGCGTGGTACCTTGCGGTGTTCAAGCCCTAGAAAGCGGACCGGGATTCTATAAATAAATCATATCATTTGGGCATTATTATCGTGAGTTGAATGTGAAATATCCTCAAGCCTCGCAGAGAATCAAGCAAACAAGTGTGTAGACGCTCACCGAAAGCGCCGCACTCCATCAACTCCACTGGCAATTTTCAACTCGTGCCGTAAGATCGCCTTCGTTCTCTTCGCAGCTCTGCCTGCTCCAACATAAATTCGGATCTCGCATGACAAAAGTGAAGACCAACCATTACCTTTAGATGTCTAAATACCTTAATTTTTGGTTCTAATATTGATATTGCTATTGCTGGTTGTAGATGATAGTGGAAGCTCCTTTTATTATCCGTGGCTAGAGAGATATTCGTATATTGACTACTACTAAGTAAATATCAAAATTTAAGTTACACGAAAAACAACTTAAGACCCAATTACAAGAACCTCAATATACTCACAACACAATACAAAAAATCTATAATAACAATTGGTTTTAATCCACATCATTTATTGTTGACAGGAGTCGATCTTGTCTCTTCTCTCACCAGGTATGTTGTTGACTTATGGTTGCTGAGCCAACATACTTGATAAGCACAAAATCAGCCTACGTTACCAGATAGCACGTGCCAATCTACAACGACAATTATTAGAGAAGGAAAGGATATGCCAAAGGATATGCCATTAGAAATGGCAAGGTTAGCGGAAGACAGCGAGGACGAGTTCCCAGATCTCGACACGGTCGTCAGGAAGTATTCAATTATCCGGGATGCGACAGATTTGACTGGAAGTCCAGTCAAACTAGCACGGAGATCAAAGCTGTCGGCCGAAATAGCGTCAGAAAAAGTCACAAGGCAGGCCAGCAACCAGCTGATGAAAATGGGGCAAGCCAAAGACAAATTGAGCAGGGAGATGGGAGGACCAGGGAAGCCCAGACCTCGAAAAAGGGTCCTAAATAAACGCTCTGACAATCCACTGCTACGCCCTCTAGATAGTGGAAATTCCAAAGTGGTATCTTCCTCTCTACTGAAGAGTCCGCAAACAAAGCCAACATTGATGCCAAAGAGGGCGAGGTTTCCGCAGAAAAAGCTGGAGCTTCAGAGCTCGGAGGTGGAAGCCGCATCCGAGGACAGCGACGCATCTAGCCAGAGCACAACAGATATGTCAGATTTCATAGTCAACGATAGCTCCACAGAAGAGGAGGGCTCAGAAGCGGAAATACCACCACCTCTACCTAGATCCACCAGGAAGCTAGTCAGGGGCAGGAGGCCGAACAGGGACAACCCATTAGAGGCCGGAGACCGAAACGAAGGCAATGACTCTATATTGCTAAAAGAAGACGAGCCGAAACCACAGGGTGGAAGGTCCGGAAAAGGGGGGCAAGAAGAAAAATATATTAGTATCGAAGATGGTAGTGACGGAGAAAGCGACTTTCCCGTGAGGAGCTCTAGGACGTCAAAAAAAGAAATACAACCACAGGCAAGCAGCCAGACGGAAAATTCCTTTCTCGACGAGCCACTTGCAGTATTAAGCTTGTAAGTAATATGACCTTACTTAGAGCCCGTCTCTGATAATTCTAGCTCGCCTTCCCAGAACAAGCCTGTTAGAAAGACCGTCAAGGAGGCCCGTTTTGCAACACCCCCTCCTAGCCCCCAAAAGCCTCAAACGGGGTTGATATCGCCCAAGAAGTTCCCTCGCATACCACTGACACCACATCGACCAAGTATGGATGCTTTCTGGAGCCAGGATGTAATTAACGAGTGGAACGATGAATTCTCGCCAAGGAAGACTCAAAAGCCTGGGACAGTGCCCAGAAAGGACGACGAGTGTGACTCTGACGCCAGTATCCGACCTAGATCACCTAAAAAGTCCCCTCTAAAGAAGGACAAATTGTTGACGGAGGCCAAGAAGCTGTTTGCTCAAAGAAAGCACGACATAGCTGAAGCATTTCTGGTCGAACTCGACAAGGCCGTCACAGCTGGGAAGGTGTCAGATATGGCATCATCGACTGGAGGAGTCAAAATCATCTGGAGCAAAAAGCTAAACACCACAGCGGGGAGAGCAAACTGGAAGCGGGAAACGATCAAGCCAAAGACGCTATCCGCCGACGGTAAGCCGGAGACCACATTCCGCCACCACGCCTCGATCGAGCTGGCCGAGAAGGTAATCGACGACGAGGACCGCCTCCTCAATGTCATCGCGCATGAGTTTTGTCACCTTGCCAACTTCATGGTCACCGGGGTCAAGAACAACCCTCACGGCAAGGAGTTCAAGGCCTGGGCCGCAAAGTGCTCGGCCCACTTTGGCTCCCGCGGCATCGAGGTCACCACCAAGCACTCGTATGCCATCGACTACAAGTACGTCTGGGAGTGCACGAGCTGCAGCATCGAATTCAAGAGGCACTCGAAGAGCATTGACCCTGCGAGGCACCAGTGCGGGAGCTGTAAGGGCAAGCTGGTGCAGACGAAGCCCGTGCCGAGGGCGCCCGGAACGGCAGCGATGAGCGAGTACCAGCTATTCGTCAAGGAGAATATGAAGAGGATAAGGGAGGAGAACCCGGGAAGTCCCCAAAAGGAGATTATGGGGCTGGTTGGCAAGGAATATAGGGAGGTCAAGGGGTCGAGGATGAAGGCCATGTCGGAGGACAGCGTTGGTGTCGAGGAGGTTGTCGGGCTCAGGAGTGAGTCGTCAGCTGGTACGGCAGTTGACGAGGTTGCGAGGAAGCTCCATTTCTTGGATCTGACAAGTCCTTGATTTCATAATTAAGTATGACTAGAGAGAAGTAGATATTACGAAATTGCATTGGTATCTATCTATCTGCTGTTCTGCCATGTCGCTACGCTATACGACGGCTATGCTACCTGACTTCCGTTCCTATTCCAGACCGTGATAAACCCGCCGCTGGACCGTTATTTCATTCATTCATCACCATCAATGCTGCTGACCTCGCACATCTGTCGTATCGTTGCCACGTCGGGCAGCGGCAATCCACGTTAGCTTCAAGTCCGGGCCCGAATCCTAAACCTCGTTGAAAAGACTCCAGTCCTTGATCTTGAACGTCTCCCAGATCTTAGATGCAATCTCGACGGCATCCTCGATGAGTTTCCCCTGCTTTCCGAGCTGCAAATCGACGTCTTCCTCGGTGTACTCTCCTTTGATGTGTGGGACGTTGATCGTAATCAAAATATCTGTGGACTCCTTCTCTAATCTGATAAGGTTCAATACAATAGCTGTAAAATCTGGAGCTGGGTCCTTGGAGACTGGATCTTGCTGAGGGGTTTGTGTGGCAATCAGAGTATATGCGGGGGTATCTTCACTAGATGGGCTGTCAGCACGTGACTGGACGATAGTTGGTGGGTGATGGCGTACGAGAGATTGGAGAATGGAGTGACCGTAGTACTCCAGACTTTCAGCGAGTCGGTATCTGAATCCACAATCTCTTCGAGGTGGATTGTCAGCGCTGCACCATCGGTGGCGTCTGTACTGCCGGGAGGGCCAACCCGTTCAGTGATGTCGAAGATGATGCTGGTAAAGCCATCTTTGTCCAGATACACCTCTTGGTTATCCGGAACCTGGCGGATAGTGCTGGGAGGGTTAGTGGCGAGGGGGGAGTGATGCGAGGCGGCGTGCACGTTACCTGACGTCTGCGAAGTTTGCTGGCAGATCGGCGATAAGAGCTCCCCCGAAGAGCGGCGTGCTCCGGAAGGTCGTCATTCTGCAGTGGACGTGTTTTCTCGATGGGCCTGGATACGCAAGCCGTGTCTGAGGGATCGCGAGAGCGCTTGTGCTCAGGGCGAGGGTGCAGATTGTAGATAGAGGAGAGGTATGTTGGCAGCGCAAGCTTCAGGATTCAAGGCTGTGCCAGCCCTGCCAGCCCTGCCAACTATCCCGCGGCCTGTCGGGTTTACTCCAAGCGACCGATGCCTCGCTTCGCGTGTACAGAAGCGCTTTTGTATGGCCGGCTTGGCGAGCCACGCGTACCCACAAGCGAGGCCGAACCGAGAAATGGCAAAAATGGCCAAAAAAATGGCCAAAAAAATAAAAAAAGATTGATCTGAATGAATCAGAGGTTTGGTTCCAAAGATAAGGTGATCGGAGTATATTGGACATGGACCATGGTCATCTCTGGCGGGGGTATTAGTACAGCGTCGGCGCAGGGGGTCACGTGGGTGTTGTCTAACCTGGTAAAAGGCCTTGGGGGATTCGTTAGCACGCGTTAAGGTTGCGGGTTGGCGTTTGTTGCTTACAAGAAATGATTTCTATCTAGTCTGTTCCACTCCGTTAAAGCTTTTTGGCTTAATTAGCACTATAACCATACCCCCCACCAAAAAATTATGGCCTATAAATAAGGCCTGGCCATGCGAAAAGCTCCGAGTTGGCTCTGCATACTTCTCTCCCCTTGAGAGATCCTAATCAAGCATGGCATTTCATTTCCATCACGTTTTAATTGGCCCCGAAATACTGAGTTGCATCTGATCCGATATACAGTGTCACGTGACTGTACTGAGTGAATGAACCCTCCCCCCTCGGCAAATTACTTGGGGGTGCCGACTTATTACCACTGTGCAGATGAACGATTATCTGGGCTGGAAATCACGTATTGGCTATCCTATGAGCTGGGGGTATATTTTAAATGCCTGTCAGTCGAGAATTTCAAAACTCTCTATTAATGTCCTTGCCAAGCCGCCCGAGGTATGACAGCAACATCGCAGCAAGTGGTATCACTATAATTATGACCAAAGCCTCCTTACTCCATTAATGCGCCATTACCAGCAAAAATAAATCTCATCCATATTTCATGCCTCAGCCAGAGAAGCAAAAGTCGGCCTGACTTCTCTTCTCAAAGCCCAGCCTTTGATTGCAATGACCAGAATGACCCATGCCATCAAAAGAATGATAACGCCTACGCTGACTGTGAAGACAAACATTGCGTTTAAATCATTAAACTCCATGGCGCGGACAGTGTCATGACTCTGTAAATGTTTAGCGATGCTCTTTGCAGGACTAACAGCTGACTTACACTAGCCATGAAAGTGAGCCCACCAGCCATCAAGCCAAAAGCGGTGATGAGTTCGGATGGGGGCCTAGAAGGCAGGAATGATACAGGAGGTGCAAGAAAGAAGAGTATATAAGTGATAGCTCTAGCGAATGCAGCTCCAGCTAGCAAAGTGCCCCATTGTTTGTGAATCATGGAGGAGATCATGGATGGCTGATGGTGAGAGCTCATCATTGAGCCCAGTAAGAAAACTACTAGGGCAGGTATAGGGTTCATAGAATACCCATACGTCTTTGGTGCTGTCCACATAGGATCTGCTTCATTCCTTATGCTATAAGATCGATGGCTCCGGCCAGCCAAAGAATGGTTGATCGTAGTATTCATGAGATCTCGAATTATTTTAGATTCAATAAGCATTCCGCACTGTAGCTTTCAGCATAATACATCAATATAGATCGGGTAGATACTACTTACCGCTCCACCTCCAATGAACATGACGGTAATTGAGATGTGCTCAAGATCTGTGGCAGTCCATTCTCCACCCCAAGCTCCTAAATGTTCCAAGAAGATATTGGTCGCCCCGTAAAAGAATATGAGAAAGCTTTCAACGAACTCGGCGGACTGTGTAGAAGCCTTACGAGACCCGACGATGTCTTTTGGCGGTTTTATATTCCAAGCCTATGCGACGTTAATAAAAGCGTACCTAACAAACAGAAGGATTCTGACCCATCCAAGGTCTGCGAAACAACCCGCCCACCGGCCCAACGTCAATATCCCGTACCAGAAGAACACCCCGCCTTTGATGAAATGGGCAAGTCCAGAGAATATCCCACTAGCTCTCTACACTGATGTCAGCATTGATACAATCCGATGGATCACAAAAACCCACAAAAATGCCTGCATAAGTGACCATGCCAGTATTTAATGCAACGAATCCCAATATCAGAATTACACGATTTATACTCTCATGTAATATGGACAATGCGCGCACTGTTCGAGACGAAAGATATGTAGGGAGAATTTTCAGCGAGAGATGGCCGTGCTTCTCGGTCATTATACTACCCTCCTCAACCTTATACCTGTCGGGTATTCTGGAAAGCTCACTATCCTCATCAAGCGATGCCAACGACTGACTTCGCAGAGACTCAGTATTGCGTTCTGTCCCTTGGCCACTATCGTTGGAGTATCGATAGCCCTCTCCACTCTCCGCATTTTGAAATCGTAGATGTTCGTCCATTGCCTCGTTAGAGGTGGGGATGAATGATTCATGCTCCTCGAGACATCTATTAACCTGACTCTTGCTAGCGTATGCTTCAAGAAGGGCCATGCACGTCTGCGCACAAGCGACACACGTGAAGATCCACCCTAGCTTATGATGTGCGTTGTTTGGGTAGAGATCGGGTGTATTGGCGTTATAGAGCACACTGAAGAGGATACCAATCGCATTAATGGCGAGGAAAGCAAACTGAGTCGGAAACCGAAGGCGAGAACGAGCGATCGAAAGCATGACACCTGTATAATATCAGTATATTACCTTCGAGTCCGAGTATCCAGGAGAACATACATATAGGGAGTATAACAACCCAGCCCAAGCTCATCACTACAATATGGACGAGTATTAGGGAAGAATGTCCCGGGTACCGGAAATAACTGGATAAGGCAGAAGATGAATCCTCTGAGGTCGAGCTTAGGGCTGCTGATATGGTTGGGCGGGCATGATCAGGGCCAGTGGTATCCATGTTCATGTCGGCATCGTCTCCATGAGCGAGTGCTTTAGACGCAAGGTCAAATAGCACGAGGCTGGCAAATATCAGACTAAGCCTAGACACCCTCATGTGTAAACGGCTCTAAGAAATATTGCGGCAACGTTATACAGTGATTCCGAGGAAAACCATGCACGAAGATACCAGAGAGATCCTGAGAATCAGACGGAGCAGCATATAGGAAAGCAAGAATGGTGGTGGAGTTCTAATATAAGATTCCGGCAGCGGAGCATTAATAATATTAATATTAAGAAAGACGGTGAGATGAAAGAACGGCCACCAGCTAGGATGGGCCGGGGGGGGGGGGGGGGGGGGGTGGGGGGGGGGGGGGTGGAAACGGAAAATAAAAAACCACACAGACAAAATAACAATAAGACAAT